>CAJHUC010000441.1:0-78882 GCA_905146915.1 Ostreobium quekettii | reverse complement strand
ATCACCGGTGGATTGCATCCGGCCAGACAGGTTTTCGGCCAACAGATCATCCGAGCCCCCGCCCCACAAACACCCCGCGCGGCCCGCATTTTCCCGCCAGGTCGGCGGTACTGAGGGCGTTGCCCTGGCCAGAAAGCAGGATAGCGCGCTATGCCTGAGCATCACCGGCGGATTGCATCCGGCCAGACAGGTTTTCGGCCAACAGATTATCCGAGCCCCCGCCCCCCAAACACCCCGCGCGGCCCGCATTTTCCCGCCAGGTCGGCGGTACTGAGGGCGTTGCCCTGGCCAGAAAGCAGGATAGCGCGCTATGCCTGAGCATCACCGGCGGATTGCATCCGGCCAGACAGGTTTTCGGCCAACAGATCATCCGAGCCCCCCCCCCCCCCAACACCCCGCGCGGCCCGGATTTTCCCGCCAGGTCCGCGGTACTGAGGGCGTTGCCCTGGCCAGGAAGCAGGATAGCGCGCGCTATGCCTGAGCATCACCGGCGGATTGCATCCGCCCAGACAGGTTTTCGGCCAACAGATCATCCGAGCCCCCGCCCCCCAAACACCCCGCGCGGCCCGCATTTTCCCGCCAGTCGCGGTAATACTGGCAGCGTTCTCGCCGGGAAGCAAAGATAGCGCTGGTATGCTCGCATCGGGCCGGGCGATTGCATCCGCCACGCATAGGTTTTCGCCAACAACATCCAGCCCCCAACACCCCGCCCGGCCCGGAATTTCCCGCCAGGTCGGCGGTACTGAGGGCGTTGCCCTGGCTTCTGGTTCTGCCGCCCGTGCGCGCGCCGCGCGGTATGTCTTACCTCTTGGCCCGGCAGGTGCTGGGTCCATGGTGTGGCTGGTGGGGCGGCAAGGGTTGGAGACTGCGGCAGCACCAGAAGAGCGACCAAATAAGGTCCGCGGTATGTGGACGCTGGCTGAGCCACGCTGGCAATCAACCCGATCCGCAGATTCGGAAATCAGTATTTACTGCCTATCATCCGCTGATTCGGCACACACGTCCGCTGCCATCCGCTAAATTAGCGGATGGGGTGCGCGGCTTCCGGTCCGTTGGAAAATATCCGTTAACGCCCAAGCGGAATCCGCAGAGTCCGCTGACTGGCACCAGCCGTCCGCTGCCATCCGTGCCACGTCAGCAAGAGAGAGAGCGGGTCCGCTAAATTAACGGATATTTAACGGACGGCACCCTCGTCCGTTATTAACGGATCCGGGTGGCCACCTCAATCATGCGCGCTATTGTGCAACATAGCCCAGAACATTATGCATGGCCTGGAAGGTGCTCATCACCAGGCACGGATTATGTGGCAAGAAGATATGGGCAAAGGGTTGCGGTTTGAAGATATGGCTGCCAAGGGATTCGTCTCCAAGCGTCGTGTGTTTGACCCTAATGACCAATCGGAGGCCTCAAGCACTACACAATGGTCAAGAGAAGATGAAGACATGCTGCAACAATTCTTGAGGCAAAATCTGGAAACCCAAGAAATCCACACTAAAGACCCGTATTACTACATTGCCCACTACATTTTTCACGATAGCAAGACTAGGCTTGATGTTGAGAAGAAATTGAGCGAGTGGGAGAGGACTCTGAATTGAGTTGGTGTTTGGATCATAACATTGACGGATGTTGTAGTTCGGGAATTTATGTTGCATGTTGTGTACAACATTGTGTTGTTTTGTTTTTCAATGACAATGATGGGTGATTATGTTTGTTATGGATGTTGCTGGAGAGACGACCTGATGTCATGGTTGTGCACAACTGTTGCATTTTATGATTTGATGTCTAGGGTGAACATGTTGCACATTTGGAGGGGCAGCAATCAACATTAATTACCAATTGTCCCTATTGACAATGGGCCAGCTGCTGCAAACTAAATTTAAATACACCACTATGAGATGAGGGAGTGAGCATACATGTTCTTGTTGGATTCACAACCCAACATTGACATGTGTCCTTGTGATGTGAGCCCAACAGATAAATTGCAATTAGGAATGCGTTGTTGAAGTAACTGTGCATGTTCTGGACCAAACATAATTTATTTGTTCACCTCACCACACAGCATTCCGGGTGCGCAACCATAGTAGGACACAAAGAAGGCAATGTTTGAATGCAATAATTTCAATCTAATATAATGATGTGGTGAAATTTTTCATGTTTGCTGCTAAGAATGGCACCATGATATTCTTGAACAACTTTGGGTACTTTTGGTTTAAGACCCATTGGCTGTTGAAGGTGTGTGTCCGCAGTTGGCAATCTGGATTTCTTGGCATCATTAAAAACACATATTATAAAAGCGTTGTTGAATGATTTGACAATAGTTGCACATCGGCTTCTGTCACTCCTACAACAGGGTGTCTTTCCATCTTGAAAGAGGAAATGGAGGCATCAGAAACTCCGTATCAGGGATGTGGGAAGTATACCATTGAGAGAACGGGGAGACAATTGCATCCACTGATCATTTATACTGAAGTGCTTTGAATTTTATGCATTTTTACAAGCACAATTGGCTCTTCAAGCTTTGGGCATGAGTTTCTGTCCAAGTGTCTCGCTTCACGCCACTTTCCATGGTGTTTGGGTTGAAGTACGTTAGTGGCACTTGTAGTGGTAGCCGGACGGCTACAATATGTTGCCAACCATTCTTGTGATGACTATGGCGACTGGTCAGCATCTACAATTGCATGGTGGACACAACGATGGGGTGGTTGACAATGCCTGCAAAACACGAAACATGTTTGTTGGATTGTTGCTTACTCCTTTGCGATATGGTTGTTTTGTTTGTTGGCACTAGCGTTCATTACAACGCCACATCACTGCGTGGTCAAGGTGTGCCAAAATGCTAGGAACCACAGTCATGCAATGGAGCAACCCCTCCTCAGCAAGTATGCACCGCACCCTGTTCCGCTTTGCAGTGCTATGGACGCCACCATTGACAAGTATCAAAATTAAAGCATGGTGTACGCAACAAACCAAGAAACATGTACTCTGGGGTGTGTGCATAAGAGCGAACCCATCGCCAGTCTTTCTGCATAGTAATGCAAAAAAGCAACATGGCATCTAGCGACAATCAAAAAGAATAAACCATCCCAACTGGTCATTGCGTCATGTGCTAGCTGTCCAACTAAGAGGAAAATACTATCCCGGGCGGATCAAGCACCATCAAATAGAAGATACAACAGAATAGAAAAAAACTACACTAACATATAGAAAGAGAACGCATTTGGCAAGGCCCATGAACAATTTTAGCATGATCCCAAGGGAGCCGATTGAGCATATAAAAATGCGATAAAACACTACGAATGAGTCACAAAACTCATTTACAACAAGTACAAAATCATCTGTGATGAATATTTGATGTTTTGTAGCCACCTCATAGGAGTGTGGCAATGCATGCCGCCGAAATGAGGCCAAACTCTGCAATTCGTATCCAAGCACAGTTGCAATATGTAAACAATCATTTTTGATGAATGTTTAATACTGGGTATCAAACTTAAACGATTACCTGCCAACCGCAAAGTTTGCGGTTATGGGTTTGCGGCGCAAACCCCAAGAAGTTGCCTATACCACCTCCGGAGAATGTGGCAACCCATGCTATTGAGGCTAATCATATGCAAATATCACCAATTTTTGCCAATTACCCATAGCAACCCATTTGGAAAATGTTAGTGACTGGTTTGTGATGAACACCTAATATTTGTGCATTAAATTCAATCTATCACCTGCCTACAGCAAACCCCATAGGGTTGCCTAGTTCACACCGGGGAACGAGGCAACGCATGCAATCGCAGCTAATCGCATCTAAAATTGACCAGACTTTGCCAATTACCCACAAGACATTTAAAAAGAGGCAAATGATCGTTGTTGATGAATATCTGATATCTGTATATCAAACTCAATCGGTCACCTGCCTACCGTAAACCCTAGGGGGTTGCCCAGGTCACCTCCGGAGAATGCGGCAACGCATGCCATCGAAGCTAATCGATTGCAAATGTCACCTAACTTTGCCAATTACCCAAAAAGCACATTTAGGACATGGAAGTAACCAAGCTTGATGAATATTTGATGTTTGTGTATCAAACTCAATCGGTCACTTGCCTACCGTAAACCCTAGGGGGTTGCCTAGGTCACCTCCGGAGAATGCGGCAACACATGCCATCGAAGCTAATCGATTGCAAATGGCACCAAACTTTGCCAATTACCCAAAAAGCACATTTAGAACATGGCAGTAACCATGTTTGATGAATATCTGATATTTGTGTATCAAACTCAATCGGTCACTTGCCTACCGTAAACCCTAGGGGGTTGCCTAGGTCACCTCCGGAGAATGCGGAAACGCATGCCATCGAAGCTAATCGATTGCAAATGTCACCAAACTTTGCCAATTACCCAAAAAGCACATTTAGAACATGGCAGTAGCCATTCTTGATGAATATTTGATATTTGTGTATCAAACTCAATCGGTCACCTGCCTACCGTAAACCCTAGGGGGTTGCCTAGGTCACCTCCGGAGAATGCGGCAACGCATGCCATCGAAGCTAATCGATTGCAAATGTCACCAAACTTTGCCAATTACCCAAAAAGCATATTTAGGACATGTCAGTAACCATGTTTGATGAATATCTGATGTTTGTGTATCAAACTCAATCGGTCACCTGCCTACCGTAAACCCTAGGGGGTTGTTCAGGTCACCTCCGGAGAATGCGGCAACGCATGCCATCGAAGCTAATCGATTGCAAATGTCACCAAACTTTGCCAATTACCCAAAAAGCATATTTAGGACAGGGCAGTAGCCATTCTTGATGAATATCTGATATTTGTGTATCAAACTCAATCGGTCACCTGCCTACCGTAAACCCTAGGGGGTTGCCCAGGTCACCTCCGGAGAATGCGGCAACGCATGCCATCGAAGCTAATCGATTGCAAATGTCACCAAACTTTGCCAATTACCCAAAAAGCACATTTAGGACATGGCAGTAGCCATGTTTGATGAATATCTGATATTTGTGTATCAAACTCAATCGGTCACCTGCCTACCGTAAACCCCAGGGGGTTGTTCAGGTCACCTCCGGAGAATGCGGCAACGCATGCCATCGAAGCTAATCGATTGCAAATGTCACCAAACTTTGCCAATTACCCAAAAAGCACATTTAGAACATGGCAGTAGCCATTCTTGATGAATATCTGATATTTGTGTATCAAACTCAATCGTTCACCTGCCTACCGTAAACCCTAGGGGGTTGCCCAGGTCACCTCCGGAGAATGCGGCAACGCATGCCATCGAAGCTAATCGATTGCAAATGTCACCAAACTTTGCCAATTACCCAAAAAGCACATTTAGAACATGGCAGTAACCATTCTTGATGAATATCTGATATTTGTGTATCAAACTCAATCGGTCACCTGCCTACCGTAAACCCTAGGGGGTTGCCCAGGTCACCTCCGGAGAATGCGGCAACGCATGCCATCGAAGCTAATCGATTGCAAATGTCACCAAACTTTGCCAATTACCCAAAAAGCACATTTAGGACATGGAAGTAACCAAGCTTGATGAATATTTGATGTTTGTGTATCAAACTCAATCGGTCACTTGCCTACCGTAAACCCCAGGGGGTTGCCTAGGTCACCTCCGGACAATGCGGCAACGCATGCCATCGAAGCTAACCGATTGCAAATGTTACCAATTTTCGCCAATTACCCAAAAAGCACTTTTAGAACATGGAAGTGATTGCTTCTGATTAGAACATAATATTTGTACACCAAAGGCAGTCGATGACCTAAGGCCACCTCTGGGGAATGTGATAATGCATGCCATCGAGCCCCAAAGGTGCATTGAATGCTCGGATAGTGGATGAAGGGCATTGTTTCCTAAGGTGTTGAACAAGGCTGTGAGTATGCCCGCACTAAGTAAGCATTGTCCTATATTACCTCGGCAGCGCAATGCTGCCTGGTTGGGCAGTCTACCACACGGCCCACGGTGTGTGTGACGTGTTGGCGGGCTTTACAGCTAGTTGTTATGGAACGGCTGCTGAAGCAATATATATATTTATTTCAAGATGCAAAAACGCCAAATGGAGACTGTTAGGAAGCCTTGAGGGATAGTTGAACTGAAAGGCGTTTCAGAATAAGTTGAACATATTCAATGGCAATGAATTGCAGGCAACTAAACCTAGTCGTTTAGGATCAAGTCGAACTAACCAGTTAGTGCACAAAATGCCATATCAATTGTTGTGTGATCTCGTGCAACAACTAGTGCATCATTGGGTGCAACGATTATTATAACAATTTGTGCATCCATCGGTTTACCAATTGCTGTGCCCATCTATCCACAGAGTGCAGTGCGACAATGAGAGAAATTTTGCGATGATGAAATTTGGTGATGTGGATTCAAATTTGTAGTCGATTGCCACTAATAGATGCCATGCACCAAATCAATGAGCCAGCGGCTTGAGCGCCGTGCAGTTGACCTATACAATACTTCTCTTCGCATGTTGTGAGATATAACATTTTGGCACCCGTTCCATATGGAAATAGCTTGAAAATATGCAAATTGATAAGAGGAGAGAGGTGACAGAGAGCAGGCCTGTTTGCTTGCTGACTACATTTCAATGGAGTTTGAAAGAAACTTCCTCCTTTACCCTGTATGTGCTCCATTATTGTCGATAAATTTAATTCTGTTCGTAATTTTCCCATTTGTTTTTTGGATGATCATATCAGGTATCGTCCATTACACGTCAGCATTCATGGTCTATCATCGGCTCACCATGGTTTTCATTCTCACGCTCATGGCCATTGCGCGTATTATTCTTGCACGACAAGGAGCATGCCGGAGCGAGCGCGTAGGAGGGCACTTGCAAAGAGCTTTCACGCGAGGAGGGCCATAGGAAAGGCGCAAGGCGGAGCAGCCCAGATGCTAGCTGCCGGCGCCTTGGCTGCCCTCATATTGACCGGAGATACACTGCCGAATGATCGGTGCCATATCAGGGGATCGGTCCACCCAGACCCGTTTGTGGGGATCGCTTGTTGTGATAGCCATGTTTGGTGCCTTTATCATGGTGATTGAGTAATTGGGTAGCGACTCTGAGGTGACCTCAGATTCGCTACCCAATTGAGTCTATAATTGCAATCAGAGGCCATGACTGTGGTAGTGTTGTGGGCGATTGAGTGACAAATGGGTAGCCAAGCTTGGACATTATGGCGTAAAGGTCATGTACGTTGCAAGAACTCCACGCCTCGCAGAACAAAAAGGTTAGATTGGGGTGGGAAGGCCAGGGGTGGATTGGAGATTGGGGCAGCACTGATCATGGTGCCGCGTTCCAGTCATTGTTGTGCCCCGTTGGGCACGCCCTCGGTCATTCCCATGGAGGCACGGAGGCCAGGTTCCCACGGCAACAGTTACACACAATAGTCTGTGCTGGGCCTGCCATCGACCAATCCTTCCTGGCGGTTGCCACCTTGGCACAGGCGCCTTGCTACCCTCATCTCTTTCTGGTCCTGCGTAGAAGCCTTATTGTGATACAAAAAACTCACCCACCGTTCTGATGAAAAAATGCTTTAACAAGTTATATGTTCCATTGGGATGGCCCCGCCAACGCACAGAAGGGGATGCTGGCGAGCTTGCCAGGTCACCACTGCGTTGCAGCCTGTAGTGGGCAATCTTCCATGGAAGATCGCCTGGCCATAGAAGATCCACTGGCCAGTGGCCCACAGAACTGGCGAACAAGTCCCATGCTATAGCTTTGAGAGGGTGCTCTTTCACTGGTCTGCGATGGGGTAGTGGCCCCAGATTAGGGCCCACCCTACTTTGGCCTTTTTGCTTTTTCAGCGGCAAGTTTTCGGATGCAGTTGCAGGATGTCGGTGCCTATGCCTACCATAACTCTTGCGCCTTGCATCGCCACATGAGTCCCATTGCGCCCACCTGCTTGGTCACCTTGAGGAGCAGACGCGGGTGGCAGGAATGGCGATATCCGCAGTGGGGAACATGGAACCTCCAACCACTAAAACAAGAAATCTGCACATTGTGCTGCGCCGCTCTCTACCATTCTGCCATATTAGTTTGCTCTGATCTACCTCACAGTTGCAAAAAGTCCTTTGTTGCTTGAGTTGTAGCCCCCACCTCAAAGCTTTTAGTATATTCAAGCGTGGTTTGTCTTTGGTTATGGGCTCACATCAAGTTGCGTTTGTGACCTCAGGTCGCCAAGCTCCCATCCCACCTCTGCTGCGTTGCACTTGCCGGCAAACCTCGCGGGGCGCCAAGGACAAGCGACGCCAATCACCCACATTACAAGTTTACCCTTTGTTCAAAGGAGATATGGCTGGCATGGTAAGGCACTGCCCATTTCCCAAGGGGTTGACTTCAATGCCAACATGGCAAGGATCCCATTGATGTGCCATGGCATTGCCATTTACATTGTATTGTTTGCAGGCCTGGGTCGATTGATGGGCGAATACTATAAAAAACCGCCATTTCAATTGTTTCTTTGGTATTGGATTGTTCTATCCAAAATGGAAATTTTGCTATGTACAGCTATCCCCACGGGGTTTGATAGTATAGTCTTCTCAAAGCCCTTTCTTCAACTCAATCAGTAAATGTTTTGGATTGCTTCAGCATTGTATTTCCTACTTTTCTCATGAAGTTCTCTCTTTGCATGGATGGCACAATAGCATGGATTCCAAGATTTCTTAGAGGAAGTGCCCCCATTGTTATGCACATTGTAACCTTGGGTAGGACGGAAGCATTCGCGGATGCCGGCAACACTCTCATTGTATTACATTGTTATGAGACACTCGCTCCCTTATGTACTACAATTGACCACATAGGTTGTCCCCAAGTCTCACACCTATGATCCGAATTGTATGCCAGCCAACCCCCCTATGTTCAATGTGACTTACTAAAATTCCATCACATGGCCCCTTATCATGTTCAATTACATGATGACTTATCTCCTAATCCCAATTCCACTCAGCGCATTCCTACATGGCATATTCTGCACCATTGATTCCCCCACCACCAGGTCTTACTAATGGTTATGTACTTTAAATAGCCCCCTCATGTTCATGGTACTTACTGTGCACATGCATTATTCTATACTGTGTTTCACCCCCATTTTTCATTGCTTTAATAGGTTTTTCTGGTCATATATTTTTACACATGCCTTATTCTTATTGCACCTTTCTTTGCCTGTTCCTTGCACTTAAGGAGCGTGCTACACACATGGGGTAAATGCAAACCAGCATGGTCTTCTAGTAGCACATCCCAACAAGACAATGGCGGGACCTCTTGCCCCTGTTCATAGCGGGACAACTAGCAACGTAAGCAGAATGCAACCCAGGAATGTTAGTGGTAATGGCATAGCGTGGGATTGTGCATTTCTTCCAGTACATATTGGAGCCTTCCCTTTTTATATATCTTGTGTTTCGTGATGGCAAAGCAACATTAGCTCTGATAGGGAAATAAGACTGCAGATTCAACATGACATAAGTCTGCATGGGCAAAAGGCATGTTGCTAGTCAACAATTGAATCCAACTGTCCTCGTTGTTGACAACAGAATTCTGGGGAGATATGCATACTCGCAAATTCGTTTACTTACTGGAAAGGGAATATTGAAAGTATCACCGGTACATGTGCTTGATTCATACTACGGTGTGGGTCTTTGTGGGACTGAAGTTCAGTCACTGAGCTTGTAAGAAATGTTTGTCTGCCTATTCCTTCCACCGAAGGAGCATGTGGCACTCATGGGATAGATGCAAACGAGCACGGCGTTGCATCATAACATCCCAACAAGACAATGGTGGCGCGTTTTGCCCCTCTCCCAACATGGGACAACCAACAACACAGGCAAACTACAACCCAATCATGCTAGTACATACAGGTAAACAATTATGTTGCTTGAGATTTGCACACATACGTTTGAGGAGCAATTCATCAACTTTTATGCAGCGCAACAAATACCACGACTATCAAACATTCCCAAATAGAGCCATAAGTATTCCATGTTGGGCATAATGTGACATAGCGTAGGACTCTACATTTCTTCCAGCATGCCTGAGGCCCAGAAGGCCTGAGTGTGGTGTGACAAACAGGCTAGTTTGCTTTGAATTGACGATCGCTGCGTGCCATATGTTGGCTCAATGAACCACATGACACATGCATCATAATCTTCATGATTGTGCTCGTTGGTCGCACAAGACGCTGCGGACTCGTGTCTGATGGGAGCTACAACAAATGTGATAATTGGCCTTGTGCTTGGCTACAATTCTGCGACATTCCGTGCTTCATGGTTGCCATCTGCATCTACGTGAGTTTCACATCGGCCAGCATGTTCAGCATCGTGCACGCTGCCCTGGGGAAGCAGTTGATACTTCCATCTTGTTGCAGGTCGCGGCGAACTGTGCACCCCTGTCGGCACAAATGGTGTCTTTGGTGGATTCAACATGCTGTGAAGTGTGGTCAAGAATCTCTCCTCAGTGTGCTTCTACTACCTGCGCTCACAAATCTCTGGGCTCATGCCCTGCATCCTCGCAATGACCCCCACTTTTGGGGAGATAGCGCCATATGCATCGATGCCAAGGCCGACAGGCGTCGCATACATGATCGTGGGCCTCATAAACCAAGCCCGTGCATTCCTTCGCATACGACCACAACCCTTGCAAATCACGAAAATGTCTGGCACCTCGTCTTGCCGGAAGCAACACAACCACATTGGGAAGGGTTTCGCCATTGGATCGGCAGCGCTCATGCCTCACGTTGCTGGGATCGTTGGTCACAAGGGCGGAGATCGACTTGGCAGATGCGCCCATTCTGAACGCCCGTATGAGGAATTCAATGTCAGCTCTCTTCACCCATACCTGGAAATCCGTTGTTCTGTCAGCATCCGATAGTCATGGCACTAGGGTCCACAACCCTGAAGATGTGGCGTGGGTTTCATTCCACCGCCTTCATGTATGCTCCACGCTGCAGGGCGTGCCCAGCCACAAGAGGGACTGCGTTCAGCTCCGTATTCGGGATTTGGCTGTCTCTACTGAGAGCTTCCTTGCTGCGCGCTGTGTTGGATTCAGCTCGCCTGTTGTTTGTTCCTTGTGTGGATGGCTACATTTTCTGCTTTAAATGGTACGCTGTTTGTTTCAAAGCCCTCCTCTCTGATGCTCCATGAAGCCGCAATCCCACCATATGCACGCTTAATGAAAAACATGTCAGCTGCGGTGCTGGCCGAAGTTGATTTTCCCCTTGGGGAGAGAGCCGATGGCTGCTGAAGCGCTGTGACTTTGCCGCAGGTGTTTAGTGGGCTCCTGGTGGGTGCTATGTTATCCTGTTGGTTGAGCAGCCTCACCATGAAGTCAGTCGGCAGAGCTGACCTCACAATGGTCAATGAAGTTCACGTGCAATTCCTAACGATTGGCATCATGGAGGCACAGGAGAGCCCGACTATTCCCGATGTGTCGATATATCCACCCACGCTTCCCTGACGGCAATGGCCCCCCTCGGCGCTCTGGCCCTGCTCACGCCCAGCATGGTTGGCGTCCTGTTTGGGATGCACATGCTCGTGGGAGTCCTGGTGGGCGCACTGGCGCTGGGGGTGTAGATAGCATTATCCATGTCTAACACGGACAGGGGCGTGGGACAATGCAAAGAAGTATCTGGAGGTGATGCTAAACACGTAATCGCACTGAAAAGCAATGACCAAACCATACGTGCGCCATCCAGCGGCCAACTGCGGCTTGCCAAAACAGAAAAATCCCTTGAAATACTTGACAACGCCATCAAGAAGAGAACCATCCAAGGCAATCTCGGCTTTTGATGGACTGCGGCCAGGCTGCCCCAAATTGGGTAGACTTTCCCGAGCAAAATCTCTCCTCTATTAGGCAATTTCTTTCACTGCAGGCTAACGCATCCTTGGGTGCATTTATATGCAGCACAATTGAGTGCAGCGCACCAACCAATCAGTTAATCAATGGCCACATGGCAAAGAATGCAACAAGCGGCAATGCACACACGTTCAGACATTTCCGCACATTTGAAACCAACAAATGACCAGTAATCTTGGCGTCTCTTACCACTGAAAGACTGCGCTGGAGGCAGACTTGCGTGGCAGGGTGTTGTGAATGAACATGCACGCGAGAGCGTGCAAGCATCCAAAATACATCGGAGGGAAGGTTTCTGAGGCCCACAAGGCCGCTGTCAGCGGTGACACAGTCGGAGATCCCATCAACAACACATGTGGAAACTCGATCAACATTCCGGTGAAGCACATGGCAGTGGAGTCCCTCGTGTTTGCTCCCTTCTTTTCTTCGGACGCGGTGAAGGGTGACTTCATAGTCCACATATTCAGTTACGAATATATGTGGACTCTGTACCTACAACGGCCATGTCTCCGCTTAACGCGAAGCTCTTGTGCGAATATTGCTGTCCAGTCTGGGGGCACAGTCGTGATGCACAGGACACCGTGGAAAACTATAATAGGGCAGTTGCAGATTGTAGGCTGCACATGCTGTCTGCCATCGTCGCTCCAGCTGGTTCTGTACCTGGGTTGGTTGCCCACAGGCAGGGTGACTGGGGTGGTGGAGCCGCACAGGAGTCCACAGGGTGCACTGTGAAGTGAAGGTGCTGCATCATATGCTCATGATGACAGAAAAAGTGGCTTACAGGCAACGGACGAGGATGCCCTCCAGCAATTGCTTTCTCTGGTGTGCACAAGGGTGTGCTGTTGTGTTTCAGACACCGAACAGGTTTTCTCAGTCGTGTTGGGCTCATCACACATCATGTACGTCTGTTAATAATCCCTCTGGACTGTACTCTTTGAGTTATTCCCTTGTCTTGCCGCCAGGCAATGAGCACAACTATGGTGGACTTGCCTGACATGACCATGCTCCTTGGTCGGCCCCTTGTAGAGCTTGCTGTGCCACATTGGGCACACATCTTTGGCTTATGGGGTCTAACGCCCGAGTTCGGAGTTCGCAACTTACTGCACCTATTTACGTCGACCAAGCATACAGTCTTGCCTCTCGAACACATTGGCTCCACTCTGGACAGTCTTGATTGATATTTTGCAAGGGCGACCAATACCAGATTCCAATTGTCAACTGTCAATTTCAAAAGACAAAGCAATGGTCTACTGGAACCTGAGATTCTCAAAATTGTCCCATCCCCTGAGGAGGCATACAAACATGAGCGTTCGTACACACAATCCAGACTGAATGTCACCACAGCGTTGGGCCCAGATGGGCCACACCTTCACAGCAGAACGAGTTGAATACTTTGTCTTGTTCATTGAGCTCATTTCCCCACATCCACTAGAGATCGCACTGCCGCCCCTTGCACCTTGGAATGCATGATACATGCACACCTGAGGGAACACAGACATAGGCACACACACTCACATATTCTCCAGTCTACTGCCTTGGGACTTGCATTAACCACCAATCACTCCAAACTGGACTGTGGCATTACTCCAATGGTGTTACCACAATGGAGATACTGATGCTAATTTCATTCAGAACGTGCAGATGGTGGCAATGCCACATGGCACAGCTGGCCACCCGGCCCACCCCCACCAGCCTACCGTAATTCTGATTTGCATTCGCTCATTGCAAAGTGTTGCCGACCCTGTCAGTCCTACTCCAACCACCACCAACCCTTGTTTGTGCCATTTACATTGCTTCGTTATGGAAACAGCCCTCTCAAGCAGGGCAGAACACCATTCATATTGCAACATATCCCAGCCTCTTGACACAATACACACAGCTGATCTGTATTGTATCAGTCGACACTAAAGGTGGGCACCAGAGGCTTGCACAGCTGGTTTCAAGAATACAACCCCATGGCAAGTAGCCTATTGAACAAGGCGATAAGTCCTAGTCCCGATTTACATATGTGCTTTGGGGAATTCATGACCACCAGCACATTGCCCCCCACCCCACCCCCCCACCACTGTTGTTTCAATCGGCCCCATTTACGACCACCAGATGCAGACCATACCCATCCTGGTCAGATACAATTCCATACCAACTGACAATAGCGCGTCATTCAGGTCACAATAGCAGTTAAAAGCAATCTTGTTCTTGAAACAACTGAGCAGATGTACCACACATACACGTCACTGAAGTTGAAGCCCTTTTTCGCATGAACACCAGCGCTCCAGCAAATCAAGGTGCCCACCCAAATCCTCAAACACTTGAAACTGCTTGCGGAAACCCTCCTTGGGCTGTGTGCAACTTCCAGCTCTCTCCACCAAGCTGTATGCCCCACCAAGGCTCAGGCTGAGCTTCCATAAAACCGATGCACAGTTGCCGATCAAGAGAAAAAAGCGAAACAGCGGACCAGAACGCCACCTGAACAAAGGTAAGTACATATGTTGTATCAAAAGCTGAAGGATGCTCCTACACAGCGAGACGATGCTGATGGACAGCGTGCTCAAGGTGCATTGTCCGAACTTCAAGCAGAAAGGCAAACAAATACGCTGTCCAAGCAACACCAACACAACACAATAAGACAGTCTTCACCTCGATCAATCTAATTTACCGGGAAAGACAACTTGACACCGTTTGTGCCGCTGCCAATAAAGCTACAAACAAAATACCTTTTGACAGATACTTTTCTTCAATGCATCAGGTTGACATTATCCTGCATAGGGGTTGTTGTGAGCAAAACACAGACAACAGCAAGCACGCAACAAACTGAGCAGCATAGTGGCGCACGCCCCCAAACTTTTGTGAGGCATCCATGAACTCAAAACATTCATTGAAATGGAACCACAGATCAGCAGGTGCAGTATCCGAGACACTGATGTTGTGGTAAGGAAACACTCCATCATAACTTCGGGCCAGGCCATCACCAACACCAACCTGCACATCAACCCAAGAGGGACTAGCCATACACCAAACAGCAACCAACCCAAGGGCCCCAACTGTCCTTGCAAGAAATCGTGATGGAGTTCGTGGGCTTGCGATCGCTTGACACCAAATGCAAACACACAACCTTCCCCCAGACAATGAGCAGTCTGGCCCATTGCCTGTGTTCTCTTCAGACAGTGCTCAATCGCTATTGGAGTTGTTGCCATCTATTATTCACCAGGACCAGAGGCAGAGGGCAACCAGGGCTCGCACAAGCTCAAACCAGTTGCACACCCTCCTCAACAGTAACAACCAGTTTCGTTTGTGGGTGGCTGCCTGGCAGAAATATGGGCATCTGCGCATCCAAACACACACTTAGTGGCAACCAAGCACAGTGAGCAAAACTATAAAATCACTGCACAACCCTCCACAAGAGCAACATCAGCATCAACAGGACAACAATAAGCCTGCAATGCGTGTGTGATCCCCTTCCTCTCAAGTTTAACCCTGTTTTGCTCAGCAAGAAAGGCTCCAATTAGCAGCCCTGGTTACAGCATAGCTGCGATGTCATCAAAAGTGTTGATGACAGCTGGCTTACGATCGTCAGGGCCAATGGTGCTGAAGGTATCGAGAGCTGCTAACCTGAAGCTGAGTTACTTCTCTCCTTAGCCAGAGCTTCACTCTCACTCAGTGACCCTATGCTATCCAGGGGGTCAATACGCACAATGTCTTGTGGTAACGGGCGTCTTCCCTCGGCACTTGTTCTCGTCCTACAATTCTGCCTGGCAACATTGCTCATTTGCCCATTGACCCCAGATTGGCTCTCTGGCTGGGGATGAGGTCTGCCAGTGGCTTTTCCTCCATTCGCGATCACCTTGCACGTAGACCAACCTGCAGACATGCCATTGATAAGTAGCAATGCAAACAAATTCCATAAGCTGCAGGGTGGTGGGTACAATGGGTGCATTTTCATGGCCATTGGTAATCTTCAGCAGTCATCGGACACCGGGCTACTCAGCAGCACAATTCGAGTGCTGTGCCTGGTGTAGAATCCCCAGGGATAATGGCGACCAAACGAGGCAAATGGCGGAGCTTCGGTCAATGTATTACAACGGTGGTGGGCCCCCTGGTCCAGACAAGGTCGAGTGCACCGGCGAACTGAGACAAATGGCCTATGGGGTGCCCACTTTTATAGGTGGCGCGCTCCCCCTCTCGTCATGGCACCCTCGGCCTCCTGTAATGTCCAATACACTCATGTCATGCCACCCTCGGCCTCCTGTAAGGTCACCTCGGCCCTTGGAGAGCCACTCACATGGTCCCTTAGCCCCTTGGCATACCTCTAGTAATGCCAGGCGGCTTCCCCAAGCTATACCACGTCCCTCCAATGTACCATGGCCGTAGGGGCGCTTGTACCTGTGATCCAATGTAATGCGGGTACCTGACAGGTGCCCGTACTGCCGGATCAACCCCATAATCCCTTGGAGTGTACTCCACCACTTCCTGGCGGCTCCCTTCCGCCCATGACCGCGCACTACATCATAATAGGCTATAATGTTCATCATCACACCGGTTCCATCAAGGAATAATGCCTCAAATGGCCAGAAATGGGCTAAATGACCTAAATTGCCTTAATAACCTCATTATACCGAAAATTGGCCCATTTAACAAGATGAACGTGGCGATCATGATTAACACATTTCTAGACTCAGATGAACACATCTAACTCATCTAAGTCATCTAATTACCCGTCAATGTACAGTACGGTGTCCAGTCACTACAATCTCCCCCCCTTAAACTAAGCATTATCCTCAATGCGGCCGTAGTACTCCTGGATCTTCACTTGCGCGTTTTGGAGGTTGTCTTCAGGCTCCCAAGTCGCTTCATGGGCAGGGTAGCCTTCCCAAAAGACGAGGTACTCCTTGACGGTTCGACGTCCGCGCTTTCGCAGTCGATGGTTGACGATTTCCTCGACGAAGTACTCCTCGTGGCCGTCCGTAGAGATGATTGCTTCGGGAGGTTGGGAACGTCTTCTTGCATCCTTTGGCGCTCGGTACAACTTCAGTTGAGAAACATGGAAGACAGGATGCACTCGGATGTGCGCCGGCAGCTCCAGCTTGTAGGCTGTCGTGTAGCACTCCGCCACCTTGAACGGTCCAATGTACAATGGTCCAAACTTGTGGCTTGGTCCAGCTCCAGCGATGTTGAGGTACTTGGTAGATAGCAGAACTTCATCACCAACACGCAACTCCAAAGGTCTTCGCTTCTTGTCCGCATATCGCTTCTGTCGCTCTTGAGCCTTCGTCAGGTTGTCGCGTGCTTGCAGTAGATCCTTGGATAAAGTCTCCATCCAGTCCTCAGCTGTGACGTTCTTCGTCTCCGCTCCAGCCAACAAGTTTGCAGGATTCACTGGATGTCGCCCGTAGCAAAGGTAGAAAGGCGTAAATCCAGTTGAAGAATGCACGGCGTTGTTGTAGACGAACTCCACCATGCTCAACCGTTGATCCCAGTCGTTGTGTCGTCTTCCCACGAACGCTCTCATGATTTCCTCAATCGTACGGTTGGCCCTCTCCGTTTGGCCATCAGTTTGAGGATGAAATCCCGACGACATCGCCAAAGTTGTTCCCATATTCTTGAATACTTCCTTCCAAAAATGGCTCGTGAACTTGCTGTCACGATCCGACACAATGGTCCTCGGCAAACCATGGACTCGCACAACGGAATCCACAAAAATCTTAGCCACATCCACAGCAGTGGCTGTCCCTTTTGTTGGTCTCAGCACCACCATCTTGGTGCCATAATCCACCATAACCAACAAAGCATCATAACCGGATCGGGTCTTTGGCAAATGAGTGATCAAATCCATGCTCACTTTCTCCCAACGATTGTGAGGTATTTCCAAAGGTTGCAACAACCCAGCGCTTTTCTGATTCGAAGGTTTGTTGCACTGACATGCATCACAGCTCCTCACAAACTCCGTCACATCACTCTCCAAAGAAGGCCAATAGAAATCCCGCTTCACCAGGTCAGATGTTCTCTTGATGCCCAAGTGACCCGAACAATGTGCATCATGCAATTCAGTCATCACTGCACTTCTCAAGGTCCCACTTGGCACATACAATCGCAATCGCTCATCATCAACCCAATAGATGCGCTGATTCAGCACCTTGAAATTTGGGTGGCGATCTGGATGTTCGAAAATTGCTTTGCTCTCTTCATCGCGAGCATACTCTTCCTCCAACTTCCGCAGCAATTTCGAATCCAATTCTACTTCAGAAATCGACAAGCATTCAATCATGTAAAGCCTAGATAAGGCATCAGCAACCACATTCGACTTTCCTGGCTTATGAATCACCTCATAGTCGAATTCTGCCAAAAAGTCCAGCCATCTCGCTTGTCGCTTCGATAGGTTCGGTTGCGTCATGAGGTACTTCAAGGAGTAGTGGTCCGTGATGACCTTGAACTTCTTGCCTTCTAGGTAGTGTCTCCAAGTCCTCAATGCATGAATCACCGCCAAGAGTTCCCGCTCATGAGTAGGGTAGTTCGCCTCTGCTGAATTCATCTTCCGGCTCTCGAATGCCACAGGATGATCACCGGAGTCATGAACTTGACTCAACACAGCTCCCACAGCCGTGTCACTCCCATCGCAGGTCACAACGTAATCTCGGTCAGGATCAGCAGTTTTCAATACAGGTGCCTCGGTCAGCTTGGTCTTCAATTCCTTGAAGGCTGCATCCTCGCTTGAAGTCCATTTGTAGGGAGTCTTCTTCCTTGTCAAGTTTGTCAAAGGCGTTGCAATCTTCGCAAAGTCTTGGATGAATCTTCTGTAGTATCCTGCCAAACCAAGGAAACTTCGCAGCTCTTTCAAGTTCTCTGGCTGCTTCCACTCCTTGATGGCTTTGATCTTCGCAGGATCTGGCTTCACTCCATCGATGCCAACAATATGACCCAAATATTCGACTTCTTGCTGAAAGAACGAACACTTGGTCATCTTCGCGTAGAGCTTGTGCTCTCTCAAAATTTCCAATGCCTTCCTGACGTGCACCTTGTGCTCCTCCAACGATTGGCTATACACCAAGATGTCATCCAAGAAGATGATGACAAAGGTGTCGAGATGCTCCCTGAAAATGCTATGCATCAAGTGCATGAACGTAGCCGGAGCATTTGTCAAGCCAAAAGGTAGCACGAGAAATTCGAAGTGCCCGTATCTTGTCCTGAAGGCTGTCTTCGGCACGTCATCTGGATGGACACGGATCTGGTGGTAGCCACTCCTCAAGTCGATCTTTGTGAAGAAACTTGCCTCACCCAAGCGGTCCAGAAGTTCTTCGATGCGGGGCAATGGGTAGCGGTTCCGAATTGTTGCCTTGTTCAACGCCCGGTAGTCCACACACATTCGGACACTGCCGTCCTTCTTTGGAACAAAGAGGACGGGAGCTCCAAAAGGTGAAACTGAGGGCTGAATATACCCATGCTCCGTCAACTCCTTCAACTGAGTCTTCAACTCGTCCAATGCTTGAGTAGACATCCGGTAGGGTGCTCGATGAGGTGGCTCTGTTCCGGGGAGTAATTCAATGCGATGGTCCACGGCACGCTTCGGTGGTAGACCTGGAGGTAGCTCCGCCGGAAAAACATCCGAATATTCCACCAGTATCTCCTTGACTTCTCTTGGAAATGGTGTATCGATCTTGGCATCATCCAACTCCACGATTGCATTCACTTCCTTGTACTCTTGGTCTTCCGTCTTGTATTCATCGATTGGCCTCACAATGGCCACATACACGTCTTCGTGTCGAGCAAGCCGCTTCATCTTCTGGGCTGAGACTTGCATACTCATTGCCCGTTTCCCGAAGATACTTGAAAGCTTGGCACACTCCTTTGTAGGGTAGTCGCTCTTCAAAACGACCGTCTTCTTCCCCACTCGAATGCTTATGTTGCCGGCTCTCCAATCTATGTTCGGATTCCATCTATCCAACCATGACTTCCCCAAGATGGCATCGTACTTGGGAAGTTTCATCACATGGAAATCCAAAAACTCGGCATGCTCCTCATAGCTCACTTGTGCATCTTTCACAATGCGATTGGATGCTCTCATTGATCCATCCGCCAAATGCACTTGCATCTTTTCATGACTTCTCACTGTTCTCAAGTCATGCTCACTCACAAGATGCTCACTGATGAAGTTTCCACTGGCTCCACTGTCCACCAGAAATTTGACAGGGATGCCATTAACTTCTCCCGAAATACACAACAGCTGTGTCACTGACATTGACACACCTGATTCTGCCTCGTCCACAGACTTCCCAACGTAGCATTCCATCTCACAGGTATCGCCATCGCCAGGTACATCCTTTGCAGTGGTGGATTCTTGAGGACAGACTGGTTGAAGTGTGTCTACCGGAAGACTCGCTTCTCCGGACTCAACACTTCCCAGTTGATGTGTGTCTACCGGAAGACTTGCATATCCGGACTCAACACATCCCGGTTTGTTGGTATCTTGATCAGAGACACCAACCCAATCATGAGTTGCAGCGGCAACCTCATGTACCATCTCCCTTCTAGGAACGGCGTCCGCCCGCGGGGCTTCAAAACGTAGCATGCTTCTTGCTTGGTCAGATCCAGCTTTCTCAACAATCCGAGCGATAGACCCATACTCAATCACTGGCTCTGACACTTCTGCGGGTCCAGCGTCTTCAAGAGTAGCCGGTGACGAAATCTCGGTCCCTTCCGCCACCATCACTTGGCCATCCTTGTCATCTGGCCCTTTCATTGAGTCGGGTGATGTCCGGTCGTTGTCCCCGATATTCAACGACCGCTGAAGTTTCCCTGCCTTCCTCCAGACTTGTTCTTCTTCATGGGACAGTCCCTGCTCCAGTGTCCTGCGTTGACCTTGCGGCAGCAGTAGCACCCCTTGTTGTCTCGAAGGTACTTCTTCTCTTCTGGAGTCAAAGGTTTCCTCTGGACGTAGCTTGTTCCAATTTCCATTGGCTCCGGTCCTCCAGACGACTTCGGTTGAAAGGTCCGCGGTCCACCAACATTCGATCCACCATGCGACGAATTGCCTTTGAACCAACTTGGCTTTCCACTCGCGCCTTGGCCAGAGACTCGAGTAAGCACATTGTCGGCTCGGTCGGCATATCTTGCAGCTTCTTCAAACGTTGTTGGCTCTTTCAACTCCACTTGCATCCGGACATTCACATTCAAAGCCCGAAGGAACTTGTCCAGCTTTTCCGCCTCCGAGAGATCGTCGATCCGAATACACACTTGCCGGAACTTATGCAGAAAGTCCGACACAGGCTCCTTCTCCCTTTGCCGGAGGGCATACAACTCATCCCTCGCCCGGCGAATCAGATTGTCCATTCGGAATTGTCGACGCAGATCCCTCTTGAACTCATCCCAATCGTTCACTCGATTGCCACTTTCGCACAACTCACGCCACCACATGGCAGCATGACCCCTCAACAGCGATGCAGCATATCCAACACGAGAGGCGACAGGTATTCCAGTCAACGACATGTGCTCCTCCACTTGGAACAACCATGTGTCAATATCACGATGCTTGGCACCGTCATAGGTCTCAGGCTTCTCCACTTTCACGCCCATTGGTGCCACTCCACGACCGGAAATCAATTCGGCAGTCAACTCGGCCATATCCCGAGCTAGAGCACAAGATCGACGGTCACCTCGATACTCGGCAGCCTGCCTCTCCTCATGCAGCATGGCCATCTCCCGCTCCAGTTGTTGGTTCCGTTCGCGGGTCTGGTTGACCTCCTGCATCAACTTCTGATAACGCTCCTCCGCCTGACGAGCTTCCTCCTCCCCCATCACGACTGGTTGACCATCATGGTGCGCCATGGTGATGGATAGATCGCCCCTTCAATGCTCTTGGTCGCTCGGCTCCGAAACCACTGTAGAATCCCCAGGATAATGGCGACCAAATGGGACAAATGGCAGAGCTTCGGTCAATGTATTACAACTGGTGGTGGTGCACCGGCGAACTGAGACAAATGGCCTATGGGGTGCCCACTTTTATAGGTGGCGCGCTCCCCCTCTCGTCATGACACCCTCGGCCTCCTGTAATGTCCAATACACTCCTGTAATGCCAACCTCGGCCTCCTGTAATGCCACCTCGGCCCTTGGAGAGCCACTCACATGGTCCTTTGGCCCCTTGGCGTGCCTCTAGTAATGCCAGGCGGCTTCCCCAAGCTATACCACGTCCCTCCAATGTACCATGGCCGTAGGGGCGCTTGTACCTGTGATCCAATGTAATGCGGGTACCTGACAGGTGCCCGTACTGCCGGATCAACCCCATAATCCCTTGGAGTGTACTCCACCACTTCGTGGCGGCTCCCATCCGCCCATGACCGCGCACCACATCATGATAGACTATAATGTTCATCATCACACCAGTTCCATCAAGGAATAATGCCTCAAATGGCCAGAAATGGGCTAAATGACCTAAATTGCCTTAATGACCTCATTATACCGAAAATTGGCCCATTTAACAAGATGAACGTGGCGATCATGATTAACACATTTCTAGACTCAGATGAACACATCTAACTCATCTAAGTCATCTAATTACCCGTCAATGTACAGTAGGGTGTCCAGTCACTACACTGGGCCTGCCTATTGCTGTGCTCAATCTCCTCCCCCTTCCCCTAGCCAGACCCCCAATCTTGTGGCAGAGCAGTCTGGTGGTGACCCGCCTGCAGTACCTGCAAAATAAGGTGAAGCAGCAGCTGTCCTCTACTTCTAGAGCGGGACCTTCACCCCTATTCTACAGCGGGTGGCACCTGAGGTTGACGGAATCTTCCAACTGAGGGGTGCTGGCCTTCGCATGTTTGGCTACACGATGGGCGCCTGGCACATGCACTGAATCCGATGTTGAATCCGCAGATCTGGCAATCGCCCAGCGCTGTCGATCCCCGAATACCAATCGCCCAACAAAAAGCTCCTCAAACTCACAAAATGAACTCCCGCAGGCATACAGTACTGCGATTCAGCACCCGCGGAGGTGCTGACCGCTGCCTGGGGTGTTGGAGGCTTCTGGAATCCGCAGCTCTGTCAGGCTGCGTGGACACTCTAGGTTGCTGTGCCTCTCGCTCAGCTCCCCGCTCCGGGCTTCGTGCTCCAAAACCAATTTGTTGCGGCCCCGTCAGCAGCCGCTGGTTTCCGGAGGCGTTGGGGTTGCCCTGCCCTGCAGCTTAGCTGTTGGAGGTCAGCCGGCCCTCTCCACCTTGGACGGTGGGCGTATCCGGGGCAGTCGCTCCCGTGGTCGCGCGGTGGGCCCAATGCTCTATGGGGATTGATCCCCGGGGCTTGCTGTCAGCGAGAGGTGGCGGCGCAGCGCGGTGGTGGTTCGCTGGCTCGCGGGAGGTCAGAGAGTGGGCCAAAGGATGTTACAACGATTCACAACATGCGCGATGCCCAATCGCGGGTCCATCATGGTCACATCAAGACAAGACAGGTCAAATGCGCGTCCAGGCACATCGTCACCGTCCACCGTTCACCTACGATCGACCCATTGTCCTCTAATTCCAAGCGTCTAACACCCGACCCCCTGACCCTAAGTACTACGACTTCAGGAGGCCATATCTTCATCAATTCTTAACAGAATTGGGCGTTTAAAGGCGCGTTGGAACCAAGAAACTCTAAATAACACTTACAAAAGGTACATTTCCTTAATTACGTAATTTTCACTTCAGAAATGTCAAATAAGCCTAAACCCCAAGCAGCCACGTCACCTGTGCGGTCCCGTCCGAGGCACATGGCTGCTGCGCTCAAGGAGGCAGGGAGGCTCCAAAACTATCGATAGCTACAATCGGCGCTGCCGCCAGGCGCTCTTACATATGGCGGCCAAAGTTATCAAATCTATTAAGGTTTTCCATTTTGGCCACACCCATTTTCCAGGGTAAAGGCCTTGCTATGCTCGGCCCTTACGCTAAAGTCATTCTGGCCTATTCTGCTTCACTCCACATACGGCCTCCACGACTTTGGCGACGGGCTGAGCTCTACTTGGCAAGACAAAAAGCCAATAGGTTGCTACCACATTACCACATGTGGCCTACCAAACATGGCTTGGGACCTTAACTATTGGGAGCCCAGAATACAAGAGCAATGAGAAGTTGCTAAGCAACTATAACAACAAGAAGCTCCTATACAAGAGGAGTTATGGTGGAATTGATAGTAGGAAGCTGCTATGCAAGGAGGGGGTTGGCAATTAGAAGTTGTTGAACAAACGGAAAATTAGATGGGACTGCTAGTGTTAGAATATTGTATAAGTAAGAAAGTTCGCGCGGAAAAAATATCGCGTATTTTGCGCAGAAAAAAGTTCGCGCACTCGTCGGTGCACGAACTTTCTTCCGCCGTGAACTTTTTTTGCCCATGAAAATTTTTGCCACGCGAACATTGCAGAACCGGGCTCCTGCTGCCCTTGACCTTCCCCAAGGGTGGCGCCATTTCTTATTGTGTTGTGCCGCCCCCCGGTCGCCGTCCTAACCTTCCGCCTGCCGCAGATGAATAGCATGAGCGGCCTAGTCAAGGAGATGGCAACTCCTCGCCGCCAAGATTCGGCTAGCCAATGGCCACCAGCGATCAATCTGGCGTGAGCGATCTGCCGGCCAACTCAGGGCTCCTCTAGGGTAGTCGCCAAACCGGGCGCAATCTAGGCTTTTGCAAGACTAGAAACTAGGAGGAGAATAGAGCCGCCTGGTTAGGGTAATGGCACCTCTCTGCCACCAGGGTTTGGCTGGCCAATGGCCACTGGCGCAAGCGATCTGCTGGCCAGCTCACGACTCCTTCGGGGTAGTCACCGCTCGTCAAAAGACCGCCTCATGGGGCAGTCGTTGTTGGGCAAGGCCAACGGGCCAAAGCGCGGGAAGCGCCCGACCCATTTGGGAGGAGGCCGAAAAGTTCACGGGCAAAAAAAGTTCACGGGGGCAGAATGTTTGTGTGGAAAAAGTTTGCGCAGTTGCTCGAGCGTGAAATGCGCGAACTTTTTTCTTGCGCAAACTTTTTTACTTATACATTATCATGAAGTATTTGGACAACAAGTGCTAGCCAGAAGCTACTAAAGAACTGGAGAAAGGTGAATTGGCAGCTACTACTATAATATTAGATGGTTGGGAGATCATTAATATTGACCTCTAAGAGCTTAGGTGGACATCCGAGAGTTTGGGTAGGTGCATCATAGAATTCAATTGTGAAATTTGGTACTTACGATTGTGGTAGTTTAATAACCAAAAGGGGAATTCTAAGACCTGGGAATGTAATTATTTGTGATAAGAGTAATCAGAAGACATTTGTCAAAAAGTGGGATCGTTTTGAATTTGAGTGTTTGGGCTGATAATGGTGCTAGAATCAAGGAGAAATACCGTATTTACCCGGTATTAGTAGGCGCCCCCTTTTAGTATCCACCCCCGTCTTTGGGGGTCGAAACCACGTTAATATCCATGACCCGGTGTTAGTATCCACCCCCAAACCTTAACAGAAACAAGCTCAAGAGGGCTCGTTGGACTCGCCTTGGGGAAAGGAAGCTATTTTGCATGTCTTTGCTTGCGCAGTACTCTTGCTGCTTGCTTTCAACGTGCAACAGCTGCTGCAAATAGCTCACCCTATAGTGCGATGAATTTGATGGCTGCAAGCTTCTCAGCTTAAGCAACTGATGATGTTGGCGAGGATTCAAAGGGTGTTGATGACGATTTTGATGGCTTTGCATCAGATATGGATATGGACAGTGATTGATTGTGAATGCGTTTCTGCGTTTTTATAATTTCGACTTGGTGATGTGGCTATTGCGGTATTGCATGTTGCATTTTTTCAAGCCTATTTTTGGGCATTTCACCGCCTATTTTTCAAAATTTCTTCGTCTACTCCTTGGATCGGGGGTCTAAACTATGTTAGTATCCATGACCCATTATTAGTATCCACCGCTCAATTTTGGGGTCCAATACACGCCTACTAATACCGGGTAGATACGGTATTGCTAAAATTTCTAAGTTGACAGCTACAAAGAGTTGTTGGGCAGAACTAGAATTTGGTTACTTGACAATATGTTGATTCTTGGCACAAGTAACCAGTAGAAGCTATAGGAAGGATGCTTATATTCTTGGGTGAAAAGTAAATCTAAGTGTCTAACAGTCGTGGGCCCGTGAACTGGCTTGGCAGATTTTTGGGTCTTGCAGCTATAAGGACTTCATTACAAAAAAGTAAATTTGACGGGAAACTAACTAGGTTCAGTGACATTAGAGTGGACCTGTACACACTTGGCAATAGCTTCTGATTATCTGAACTAATAACTGAATAAAAAGGGGACATGTGAGTAGACGTGGCCCCTTCTGTCTATCCACAACAGAATCTGGTTGGCTCCGTTAAAATTCCGTACAGTCAACGGAATCCGTGAGCGGGCCACAAAGAGAAAAAAATGTCTAACAGAAACGGGCGGGGCCATGCTGACGTCAGCATAGACGGCTACAAAAATCCACACAACCTTTCAGAATGGATCCACGTGTTACGGAATCCTTGCCGGCATCAACGGAGGACAGGCCCCCTGTAACGGAACCGCTGACCGGACCACAGAGGTTGACAGAATTCTATCAAAGTTTACGGAGCAACACATACCTATGAAATGCGCTGAACACCAGTACAAAAATTCCAACGCCGTTCCATTGAAATTCTGTAAGATGGGCAATCTCAGAGGCCTGTACTTTGGCAAAGGTGATGGATAACAGCCACAGAGCGGGTCCCGTTCCTGGACCGGACGGCCAGACGCCTGGTTGAGTGTGCAACGGGTATGCATGGCGGACGTGGGGTGCGATTGCCTGCGTCTTTGATGGATTCGGCAGTGCACGCTGGTCGCCCCTGTGGCACATCTATGTGCCCCTTCAAATTGTTGTTGTCTGTCACGCAGGTAGAATGTACGCCCAAAGCATTTCCAAGCCCAGTACATTCGATTGGCTGGTATGTGATGTGTTGCCCCTGGGGTATGTGAAGTGCTGTGTTGGGGCCCCCCGCTGCCAGTTGCCCCCATGGCGTCGGTACCCTCAGGTGAGTACCGCGGGCACCATGCCGGTGGTGATGGCGCCGGTGGGGCGGGGGGATTGCTATTCTGCTCGGCTAGAGTACCGGCCACGGCTTGGCCGGGAAAAAAACCACTGTTGCTGGGCTCATGGTGTGCATTGGCGGTTGTTGCTTCTCCGAGATCGTGTTGGGGTGGGGCGGGGGAATTGCTGTTCTGCTCGGCCGGAGTACCGGCCGTGGCCTGGCCGGGAAAAAGCCACTGTTTCCGGGCTCGCGGTGTGCATGGGTGGCTGCTGCTTCTCCGAGATCGTGTCGGGGTGGGGCGGGCGGATTGGTGTCCTGCTCGGCTAAAGTACCGGCCGCAGCTTGGCCGGAAAGGGTTGTTGTTTTGTGAAGGCGCTAGGTGGATGGGCGTTTGCTAACATGCTCTATTTTCTCCAATGTAGGCTCCGGACGTGAGGCTGCCACACCAGGGGATAATGTAGGTGGGGGGGTTAAATGGGCGATTGCTGCTTCTCCAAGATCGTGTCGGGGTGGGGCGGGGGGAATGCTGTATTGCTCGGCTAGAGTACCGGCCGCAGCTTGGCCGGGAAAGAGCCACTATTGCTGGGCTTGTGGTGTGCATGGGCGGTTGTTGCTTCTCCGATCGTGTCGGGGTGGGGCGGGGGGATTGCTGTTGTGCTCGGCTGGAGTACCGGCCAATGCTTGGCCAGGAAAGGGCTATTGTTTTGTGAAGGCGCTGAGTGGATGGGCATTTGGTAATGTGTTCTATTTTCTCCAATGCAAGCTCCGGCCGTGAGTATGCCACACCAAGAGATAATGAGGATAATGCAGGTAGGGGGGGTGAACTGGGCGACTGCTGCTTCTCCAAGATCGTGTCGGGGTAGGGCGGGGGGAATGCTGTTCTGCTCGGCTGGAGTACCGGACATGGCTTGGCCGGGAAAGAGCCACTATTGCTGAGCTCGTGGTGTGCATGGGCGGTTGTTGCGTCTCCGAGATCATGTCGGGTTGGGGCAGGGGGAATGCTGTTCTGCTCGGCTGGAGTACCGGCCGAGGCTTGGCCGGGAAAGAGCCACTATTGCTGGGCTCGTGGTGTGCATGGGCGGTTGTTGCTTATCCGAGATCGTGTCAGTTTGGGGCGGGGGGAATGCTGTTTTGCTCGGTTGGAGTACCGGCCGCGGCTTGGCCGGGAAAGAGCCACTGTTGCTGGGCTCGTGGTGGGTATGGGCAATTGTTGCTTCTCCGAGATCGTGTCGGGTTGGGGCGGGGGGAATGTTGTTTTGCTCGGCTAGAGTACCGGTCGTGGCCTGTCCGGGAAAAAGCCACTGCTGTTGGGCTCACGGTGTGCATGGGCGGTTGTTGCTTGTCCGAGATCGTGTCGGGGTGGGGCGGGGGGATTGCTGTTCTGCTCAGCTGGAGTACCGGATATGGCCTGCCCGGGAAAAAGCCACTGTTGCCGGGCTCGCGGTGTGCATGGGCAGCTGCTGCTTCTCCCATCGTGTCCCTATTGGTGCCATTTGTCTCTTTTGGTGCATGAGCATCTTGCTGGGTGTGTACTTCATTGTGTGTGTGGCAGGCGCAGGCAGTCTGATTAACGCTGCAGAAGGCGTCAAGGCCGGTATCTCCAAGGGCGGCACCCCGGTAGCCTCCACAGGGAAGAGAAAACGTAAGCTAACCTTGGATTCCAAGGTTTGAAAGCCGCTACATATTGTGTTGTAGAGGTGGCCATTCAAGGGTGCCATCCGGTCCGTTAAATCCGGTTTGTTAATTTTTATCAGCTGTCCGTTAAATTTCGTTAAAGAAAAAGGGAGAAAAATTCAGAAAAAACGAAAAAAATCCAAAAAAATCGAAAAAAAACCCAAAAATCACAACAACTGCGGCTAGTTGAAAATCTAGTATGCATAGGTTGAAATAAAATACAAACATACTCTCTAATAGCGAATTCCATAAACTATAAGTATGAATAAAACCCAAAAATCCCCAAAAAATCCAAAAATCCGTTAATTTTTGGTTAATTTTTGTCTTTTTTCGTTGTTTTCCGTTAATTAACGGAAAATTAACGGAAATTAACCTCTGTCCGCTATTAACGGATCCGGGTGGCCACCTCTATTGTGTTGTTGTCTGCAGTTTGGTGTTGTGTGCACTGGAACAAGAGTTAATGGTGGATGATGCACTTTCCTAAATGTCTATCATGCATATGTTATCTTGCCGCACAGGCCCTATGCAATGGGGCTTTGTTTTTCTTGTATTCCTGCGGTGCTGGCAGTTTGTTGGTCTATGTGGCCTCAGTACTGGCCGCCCTTTGGCCGGGAAGGGCAGAGTACCAGCCGCCCATTGGCCGGGAAACGCTGTGCTATCATGTCCAACATTTGCCTCTCCTAATGCA
Organism: Ostreobium quekettii; assembly: GCA_905146915.1. NCBI lineage: Eukaryota > Viridiplantae > Chlorophyta > Ulvophyceae > Bryopsidales > Ostreobiaceae > Ostreobium > Ostreobium quekettii. The sequence continues at coordinate 49,656 of CAJHUC010000441.1, read as the reverse complement.
CTGCACCGGGCCCCATGCGATGGGGCTTTGTTTTTCATGTATTCCTGCGGTGCTGGCAGTTTGTTGGTCTACGTGGCCTTAGTACCGGCTGCCTTTTGGCCGGGAAGGGCAGAGTACCGGCCGCCCATTGGCCGGGAAACGCTGTGCTATCAATGTCCAACATTTGCCTCTCCCAGTGCACTGCACTAGGCCCCATGCGATGGGGCTTTGTTTTCTTGTATTCCTGCGGTGCTGGCAGTTTGTTGGTCTATATGGCCTTAGTACCGGCCGCCTTTTGGCCGGGAAAGGCAGAGTACCAGCCGCCCATTGGCCGGGAAACGCTGCACTACTATATGTCCAACAATTGCCTTTGCCGGTGTAGGTGGCGTCTGCCGAGGCCAGCGGAGGCCTGGCGGCACAAAGCGGCGCACGAGGAAACACTGGGCAGGGGTCCGTGTTAGGCTCAGAAAGTTGATGGATAGGGTCTCAGCTAATGAAAGGACGGAGTTGGAGTTCCTTGGGATACCACCTTTGATATATGCTATGATCGGGGATAGGTTGAATGTAAGGGATAGGGCACACTTTGCCCTGGCCTATAGGTCCATTTTTATTTTGTTAGGGGGGATGGAGGCGGTGCGTGCGAGGTCTGGCGAATGGCGCCAGGTCCTCCTCGATATAGAGAGGAGGAGAATGGAACGTGTGCGTGAGCAGAGGGGGGCGGCCCGGGCGGCACGGATGCGACATAGGCGGCAGGAGTAGATGCGCCTTGCGTCGGCAGTGTTGGACATCCAAATAAATGGCCCGCACAGGGAGCGCAAATGGGGGGTTGGGTACAAGACGGTAGCAAGGACTCATAATGTATACCAGTGTAAGTTAAGAAGACTAGAGAACCGATTAGCTGAGGCAGGTTTTTTCCTTGACGATGATTGGCAATATAGAATACTAGACCACGATGAGTGGAGTGCTTCAACTTATAGTTCTGGCAGTGATGAAGAGGATGAGGGGGGCCAGGAGTGACTCAGACTTTGGGGTACCGGCCGATTGGACGGGACAGAAGTTCGGTTTGTCGCTAGGCCTGAGGGATATTTTTGTTGACATTTTCAATGTAAGTAACTGCAATGTTTTCAGCATGTCGTACTGTGTTGGTTCAACCACTGCGCTTGCGTTTCAGGTTGCGACCCCATGCTAAAACCTTGTCAATCAACTCCTAAAAGTATCGATTTGTTCAACTACATGGGGATGGCGCCGGTGATGCCTAACACAATACCGGAATCGCTTGTGAAGAACAGAGGCGAGCGATTGGAGGCCCGCAAGAGACGAGCTGCCCAACAGCAGTCCATACACAACACTTTCAAGAAGAAGAGACGCAGTGCGCCAGGGCCGCGAACGTTGGAAAAGGCGGGCGAGGATGGCGTCATCAAAGTCGATTGCCCATCGACCCCCATCGGTGATGGGGATGGCGCCCATGGGAAGAAGAAGAAGAAGAAGAAGAAGAAGAAGAGGGCGAGAAAGGGGGATCCCGACCATTACGATTAGGTGCTCCCGGGTTTTGATGTGACGTGCAAGCGCGACGAGGAGGGAAACCTGATATTCATCTCTGTCAGGTGTATTTTATGCGTGCGACATGGAAAAAGGCTACCCAAGCCTATGTATATGCTCAAGAAAGATTGGAGGAGTGCAACATGGAGTGCGCCCTTGGGCCACCTCAAGAATGTGCACAAGGTGTCCAACGCACGGGACTTGGAGGATGCGTTGGCTAGACCGTGGTCTGGCAGCCAAATGATACTGAACACACAGGCAAGACCAACGTTTGAAGCATGGAGTCCCAGGAGTAAGGAGTGGCATGCAGCATGCACCGCCCTGGGCCAGTTGACTTGCTCGATGAACCTTGCTTACCAGTTTGGTCAATGCATGGCGTTTTGCCGATTTATGAGGAGGTTCATGCCGCGCTGGCCACGGATATTAAGACAGGCTATTATGCAAAATATTACAGACCAAGCCGAGTCAATAAATATGAGCATCAAGCAGGAGATTAGGGAGGTGACGAAGACCACCTCCGTGGCTATGACATGTGATGTGTGGACCTCCCATGCAAACGAAGCTTACCTCACAACTACATTACATTGGTTGGATGAGTCATGGACACTAAAGCGGCACATTTTAGGTGAGGCCGTATCTTGATGTGTGTATGGGTGTGGGTGTGGGTGTGGGTGTGGGTGTGGGTGTGGGTGTGGGTGTGGGTGTGGGTGTGGGTGTGGGTGTGGGTGTGGGTGTGGGTGTGGGTGTGGGTGTGGGTGTGAAATTCCTATTACATCCAGCCAAAGTTGTTGTCCCTATGCACAATCCAAGACAGGGCCCATTCACAAGAAATGCGATGTAGGGCGATTGGTGTCCGCAACTGTCCCTAATAATCCCACTCCAGAAAATCTGCTGCACCTCGTCCAAAGTCGATGCACAGGAACCCTTTGGTAAAAGAAAAGAGCAGAAAAGAAAAGAAAGGAAAAGAGTGTGTTGGATTCAATTCCAGAAATTCGATGCAACCCAGATCATGTTCTCCATCCCCATGAAGTGCCCCCTTGCTGTTTGTCCCAAATGACTTTGATGCGCCGCACGAACGTGGCCAGAACGGGAAGGCTGCTTTGGACCACGGTTGATAGCTCCCAAGGAATAGCTTCCTCCAGCTGGTTGCGGAGCATCTCCTGACAGTAGACTCGGATGTGATCATACTTGGGACAAACGGTGAAGATGTGATGGCGATCTTCTATGCCCATGTGGCAGAAGCGGCAGGGCGGGAGGGGAGTCAGCGCCTTTTTGAAGAGAAAGCTGCAGCAGGGGAAATGGTCCACAAGAAACTGAGCTACGATGGACGAAGTGCTCCTGGAGAAGTGTCGAGTCCAGCGCACCGAAGGACGGAAGTGCCACCCGCAGTCGCGCAGCCCTTGTCCAGTAGAGAGGGATGCCCAGCAAGCCTCCATGCGCTGGCAAAAATGCTTGAACAATCTGCTTTTTAGTAATGATGTATAGTGTGGCAGTGAACAGTGTGTAAAATGGCCGATCCCTGTGGCTGCCCTCGTGGCCGCCTCGTCGGCCGCCTCATTTTCTGCAATGTTTGAGTGGCCTGGAACCCATGTGAGGTGAATAGCTGGGATCCATTCGGCAGCCGCCTGGAGCAGCTGCCTGGTATCCACCATCAGCTCTGACGTATTGCGGCCTGAAATCAAGCCCAGAATGGCTGCTTGGGAGTCAGAAATTAAATGTAGCGTGGTGATCCCCCACCGTCCCTGGATGCAGCGAAGAAAGTCCAGCCCCAGCCGCACCCCCTCTGTCTCCAATTGTGTGCTTGAGTGCGCTCCCCTGGACCGGCAGGATGGTCCAAAGAAACACTGATTGGACCCCATGGTGATGATGGCTGCGGCACCAGCCCCCTCCGCGGTAACAGAACCGTCAGAGCTGATCCAGAGCGTGTTATCCGGCGCTTGCTGACGTGCAGCTCGGAGAAGGACTGCCGCTGTAGCCCTCTCCGGGAAGTGAACCTCAACTGGAAGAGCTTGTTCATGGGGCGGAAAAGGCCAGAGTAACCGTCGCTCCACATTCGGGGTAGCAGTGAAAACGTCAGCTGGAAAAACCCTCTGCTGTTGGAGACGATGGAGCTCCGCACGAAGAATGTCATCCGGAGCACAGAATGAGTTAATGGACGAGGTGCCTGAATCATTGCGGATGTCGACTCCGAAAGTGACCATGCGCAGCCAAAATTCCAGTAAACGACGTTTAATCTCCAATTCTGGCAGCAGCAAGCCACTAAGGAAGATGGTGGCGTCAGTTGAAGTGGACTTGATGAGACCAGTGATCAGCAGTGCTGACAGCCGCAGAACTCGTTCAAGGGGCCGAAGGGTGGACCTTTTGCGGGTAACACTCGCCCAAACCGGAGCTGCATAGTACAAAAGTGGCATGACGGCGCCCATCACCAGACGGCGGGCTATGCAAGGATGAATGCCCCAATAAACGCCACAAAATTTTTGAATGAGACGGAGGCGCTGGTAGCATCGAGTAGACACCTCCTGAATGTGTGGGGTCCAAGAAAGCTTGTTGTCCAAGATGACTCCCAAGTACCGGAATGATGGTGTCCGTTGCAAAGGCTGGCCTCCGAGAAGCAAGGGAGGGGGACTGGGCGAGTTCCGAAGGCGTGAGATGCACATGACGGCTGATTTGTCGACACTGAACGTCATCCTCCAGTCAGCTACCCATGTGTCCACTTGGTGTAAGGCTTGTTGTAATTTCCCAATCTCTGAGTGGTGGCGATCGGTCTCCAGCCAGAGAAGCAGGTCGTCGGCATACGCTTGAATGGAGACTGAAGCAGAAATCTGGGTAAGCAGAGGTTCCACGTAGAGCAGGAACAGAACTGAAGAAAGCGGAGATCCCTGTGGTACTCCCAAATCCAACTGGCGCTGTCGAACTGCTGATCCAACTTGTAATGTTGCAGATCGATGAGTAATGAAGCTCTGTGTCCAATAAATGAGGTAGCTGGGGATGTCTTTCTGCTGCATGGCAAGGAGTAAGCCAGGGCCCCAAATGGTGTCATAGGCTGCATGTAAGTCCAAGGAGACCACCCACAGTGTGGGTGTGGGTGTGGGTGTGGGTGTGGGTGTGGGTGTGGGTGTGGGTGTGGGTGTGGGTGTGGGTGTGGGTGTGGGTGTGGGTGTGGGTGTGGGTTATTATCATGTTATTAATATTACTTGCTGCATGCACCCAGGGCATAGGACGCAGCGTATGATGCCGCGATGATGTGTCGTGTGTACTCATGCGGCTGAGTACTGGCAGCGATCGCTGCCGGGAAGGGTTTGCACATCTGATGAATAACACGTCATAATGATGTGTCCAGTGTGTGTGTGTTGCCTGCGGCTGAGTACTTGCGGCGATCGCCACCGGGAAGTGCCTGCACTTATGATTTGTAGTACACTGTGATGATGTGCCCTATGTGTGTGCTGCCTGCGGCTGAGTACTGGTGGCGATCGCCACCGGGAAGGGCCTGCACTTATGATTTGTAGCCTACCTACCTTTCCTAGACACCACGACCATGCGTCCATTCACGATAAGCTTCTCCACACCCGACTAGATTTTGGCCTACCACCAAAGGTGGCGGCTGTACACAAGACACAAGAGGATGAGATGAGAAGAAACCTCCTTGCAGCATTCCGCAACGAACTTGGTCACGAGCGCCCCGCCATCACGACCGGCAGGGATAGGGCCATGATTAACGGGGCCCAAGACGAAGCTCTTTTCGATTGGCACCCGTGTGTGTGTGCCATGTGTTGAACACGGCTGTCCAATATGCATTGGCGGAGGTGGAGTCTGTAACTGCTCCAGTACAGGCATTCTCTGTGCATGTGTGGAGGTCCCCATTGGTCCAGACAGAATTGGAGAGGCTGCAACGTGTGTTTTTGCAGCAGAATTTTGGTGATCATGGTGCGTCCGACCCCGATGCTATAAGTGTTTCGTGCTCTGATGAGGAATTGGGGAACGATGCCGTGAACGACGAGGATGACCCGGGGTACCTCTCCGATGAGTTGGAATGGTCAATGGATGGGGCCCCGCTCCTAAGACGGGTGTTGTGTGTGAGTGGATGCTGCCCGACACGCTGGAATTTGGTGTATTTCCTTATCCGATGTGTGTTGCTGCTTGAGCAATCGATTCGCAAATATATGACCTCCAAGAAAGTGGAGATCGCTGCAGAGAAAGAGATGAAAAAAAGAGCTAAGGGGAAGCAAGGAGGACAAGAGGGAGAGGAGGAAGAGAAGGACGCAAGCTATATATTTGAGCGCCATGTGTGGACAGGGTTGTGGTAGTTGCGGGGCATTTTGGAACCCATCAGAGAAGTCTCCGAGCACCTTGAAGGCGATCAATATGTGACTATTTTTAGATACGTTATACTTCCTGTTGAAGTTGATATACGATAAGGTGGGTACAGTGGATGATAGTACGGCGGGCAGTGATGCGGGCTACGTGTTTGCGACGGCTTTCAGAAAGAAATTATTGAGCATAATTGATGATCCCATGCTGGTGTACTCGTGGGGTCTTGCTGCAGCAATGGATGGTAGGAGGTGCCATCTACAATAGATGCGAAGAATATGGGACAATAAAAGTGACTGGTCTATGGTCACAGAGGACTACCCGTCGTTCAAGAGTTTCATTAACATGCTCATGTTGGAAGTTTCCAAACTAGTGAGTGGCACACATAATGCAGCATGTTTGTAGTAATGGAGTATGCCTATTGTGATGATGAAAACGTGATGGTGTACAAGTGGCACTTCAGGGTACCGGCCACTAGGCCGGGACACAAGTTTACTTGGTTGCATGTCAAAATGCAAGTATTTTGTTGATTTGCAGTTCAGGCAGTTCAGGGTACCGGCCTTAAGGCCAGTATAGAAATTGTCTTGTTTCCATGTCAAAATACATGCATATGTTGGATTTGCAGTTGGACGCCCATGTGAATGGCCCCACTGCGATTATGGACAATGGTGCTCCACTTTCTGATGGTGACGATGCACCCGATGTTAGTCCCAAACATGTGAGTTGGTTGGACGAGGCCACTGACCCAAGGGACAGGGGGGAGTTGTGCCCAACAAGAAGAACTTTAACCAGGAAGCGTAATCCCAATCTGCCGACATTCCCCAACAACATCAAGACAGCCGTCGTAGAGTGGTTTGAGTACACTTGGCGACCAACAGAGCTACAAGAATGTTGGTCGGCAGAAGACTGGTGGCACAGCAACGAGTCAAGGTCTCCTCTGATTGCAAAATTGGCATGGAGGGTGCTGGCCATGCAGGTGAGCTGGCGCGTCCCTGACTTTTTGCTTGCATATTTGTTTGTCTATCTTCATTGTTGCTGGACACATTGGCCCAGTCCAGTTTGGGGATATTGTATTGGGGTTGATGCCATGCTTTTTCATGTGCAGACATCCTCCGCATCATCAGAGTGGAGTTTTTCAAAAGCCGACTTGGTGGTCGCCACAAAAAGGATGGTCATGACCCCTGTTAATATCGATAGGTGAGGTGGCGCATCCTTAGTTGTCCACTTGCATATCCATATGTCCATCTTCGTTCTTGTTGAACCCATTGGTGAAGTCTAGAGCAGGGATAAAGGTATGCTTTTTTTGTGTGTGTGCAGGGGGTCATTGGTGGGATGGTACATTCAGCGCCAAGGGTGGGAAGACCGCCGCGAAAGGAAAAAGAAGCATAGAAAGAGCATGTTGCATGGCAGCGCGCAACAGGGGGTGAGAGAAGCCTACCAGTGCGGGTGCTCGAAGGCCATTAAGCCGGGACCCAGCACCGGACCCCAAGTACTACGTACTTGGGACCACACCCGAGCGCTGGTACCTGGGGGTACCCCAGGTACCGGTGGCCACCGCCCTAGTACCTGTGTAGCAACTCTAACCCCTATACTATCGTAACCGTAGCCCTATTGGGCTGGTTATCATAAAGGGTTGTCGTTACCCCCGGGTACCAGTTAGTGCGGTACAGAGCATGGCAGCACGCACCAAGATACGGAGGCATCTAACTAAGCGCAGGAAGTCAAAGACGTCATCGAGGACCACATCCAAGTCTAAGGCATCAGATGACGAACCGTGACGAATTTTGTTATAGTTGCTGCAAGTGAACGTGTGCATTTGGCAAAGGATTACTAGCTATTCATTACCGCAACGAGTACCGGCCATGGGTTGGCCGGGAAAATGCAGCGGGAGATTGCCGTGTAGCCCAGGGTGTGTTTATATATGTAGTCTAGCGTTTGCAGGGGATGGCCGGGAAAGAACAGCGGGTTGCATCCCTTGTCTGGCAAGGAGTACCGGCCGCGGGCTGGCCGGGAAAATGCAGCGGGGGATTGCCTTTGGGCCCAGGGTGTGTTTATGTATATAGTCTAGTGTTTGCAAGGGATGGCCGGGAGAGAACAGTGGGTTGCGTTCCCGGTCTGGCAAGGAGTACCGGCCGAGGCAGTATTTATGATGGCATGGACTGCAAATAGGTAGACATACATTGTTTACACATGTATTAATATTGCACCTCGTTATGTCACTGCTGTGGCCTGTATCTAGAGGCAAAGGTTACTGAACAGAGGGGAAAAATCCGCTTGGCAAAAATTGCCTCCAACAGAAACCGCCGCTGACCAACGGAACACTACCGGAATCTCAAAGTCCGTGACGGATGGCAACGGAATGCCAGGAAAGGCAACGGACAAAAAAACACTTTTACAGAAACCGGTGGTTGCAAACACCCCCTTGACAGACAACTCCAGAGCCAAAAAAATGAAAGCTGACATGGCATGAACGGCTACGGAAATCCGTCCCTGGCTAAGTAACAGAAAATCAACTGACGGATTGTTTGTCTTTAAAAAAATTATAGAAGTAAATTAACAGAAAAAAAAGCTGAGCGGCTACGTCTACATGTGAGCAGTTCTCTTATGAGCGCTGTGCAGATGCTGCGATGCCATCAAGAGTAATGACAGGGCAGAATGTAATTTGCAGCACTAATGGAATTTAAAGGACGGCTCAGTAATAAATTGGACAATACTTATGATAGATTCTGACCGCTTTGGGTTGTATTGCCTAAGAATTGTGAATGGGCGTGTCAGGCAGATTTAATGGCATTGGAATTCAACTGAATTGAATTACTTCATGGTAGCGCTCGGAGTGAGACGGATTTTGTGGACTATGGGAATGTTGGAGCATGGTATAGAATATTCTTAAGATGATATGATGGTATATTTATGTTGAGATTTAATGGTTTTGAGTCAACCTTCATCGAACCGGAGGTGAGTCGTTTTGAACCGGTTGAAAACTGATATCAAAAGATGTAGAAATCTGTTGGTTAGCTGTACTACCTCCCCGTTATAGCTTGGGAAATGAATTGATATGAGTTGAGCCAAGAATACTCCCTGGTGCTTTTGCGGTATGAGGAAATGTCCTGGGCTATTTGTTAACTGTAGCAATTGGTTGTTTGTGCCGGTGGGACAAAGAGCGGTGCTGTGAGGGGGAGAAGGATGGACGATTGGTTGTGTAAACGCTAAGGGCCACTTTTGCACCTTGATGAATGCCTCGCGAGGCGATTGTGTGGTGACCCAAGTTGTGCACAGCTGTGGGGACGGTGTGTATTAATTTTTGAGTGTGGTGAGGCTGTCTCAAATGTCTGCAACGTGAGAGATGTTGCAACCCTGCCATCTAGCAGCTGCATGTTCAATGCTGTCGGCTAACCCACAAGGGTCCGTTCAGACCCCAGGAACCTCTCCTTGGTCCCTGAAATGTAGGTGAGTATGACTACTGCGGTTCATAGTCGCTGCCGTGCTAGGAAACAAGGCAGAACACTTGCAGCTGCCCTATGACATCTTTGCTGCATGCGGTTTGATTGCGAGGGGGTTGGTAGAAGTTCCTTTGTCAACGACCAGTGTCCAACAATGGCCAAGCTTTGAGGAGACTCCTGAGGTGTTGGCGACAAGCTGGACAAAATTTCGGCAGCTTTGGTGCCAGGCGAAGGGAGTCGTGATGTTGGCCAACGTTGGACGTTAATTACAAAGTGAGAGATCCGATGGCTGGCTATGAGGAGACGTTTTGACCGGCCTCAAGAGACGGTCGGTGATGAAGCGCTTCTTGTGAAGCACCTTTCACCTACCCTACTTGGAGCACCTGTGAAAAGGAGGTCTGAGGATCTCCTTGGAGGCCGAACTAGTCAACCGTTGGATAAAGAGGGCGTCAAGAAGATCAGAGATAGTAGTAGAGAGGTTGTTGAAGTTGTGGCTGGTGAGGAGAGTGATTTTTCTGCAAGCGAAGAGAGCAAAAAAAGCAACAAAACGCAATTCCTAGGAGTGCTGAGAAGGGGCCGTTCTGAAGGGGAGGTTGAGGAGGAAGTTGAAGCTGAGTTGACTACTTCTGTGCAAAAATCTGCGGTGAGCAAGAGAAGGTTGTGAAGAAGTTGCCAAGGAGGCTCATCGGCAGCTGCCACATATTGGAGTTTATGAAATGAACAATTTTGGTAATGGGTTTCTACCAAGGGCGACGATGGGTGGGCTGCACCGGCAATTCAAACAGTGCAGTTTGAACCTGGGGTTTACTCAACCCTGTCCCTTGGGATTTCTGGCCACCCCCTAGTACCGTGGGTCAGTCAAAGTATAGTATTCTGAGGTGCCGCCCGCGAGGGCGCCCTCGAGTTTGGCGGGCTTTGGCGGGGCGGCGGAGGGCGGCTATTTAGGCAGCCCCTCGGTCCCCCTCCTTATCTTGTTTCGCACCCAGACCTCCCGCCCTGGATAGTGGAGTTCGGGTTAGTTGTGGGATGGAGAGGGAGTTGAGGGAGTGAAGTACGGGAAAGGGAACTGACTCATGGGGAGTCACTCATTGAAGTGGCATTGAAGTACTAGCGAAGCGAATGGGCAAGTTTGATGGACGGGGACCTCAGGTATGTGATATTGACGGGTGTTTGTAAGTATTGTCATGGGGGTACATGACGGGGTGGGCTCAGGAGACCGGTAAGGCAGAAATGGAGCACTCTGATGACCTGTTGGTGTTGAGGAGGGAACTGGCAAGTAAACCAGAGGAGTCCTCACCCGCAAAGCTGGAGCTGGAGAGCAATTCTGTGGGTCCTCTGGAATTCCTGGCGGATTGTTGGTTCCCTCACTGCCAATTTAGCATTATTGCTCTCTGATTTTCTGGCACCTTTCCTGATGAGAATCTACTAGTTTGAGAGGGAATACTCGGCCAATGTGAGTGCTGAGTTGAAAAGGTGGATGCCTTGTGGGACTGGACCCTTGAAGAACCTAGGGGTTGACCTGGGATCCCTTAGGAATCGCGTCAGCGCTGTGTGGCAAGCTGCATCAGAGAGACGTCATTAGGGTCATCAAGAGGGAGCTGCGATTGGGCAGCCTGTGATTCAACCCTCTGAGGTGCTTGTTCATTGGAAGCACATTGTGTGCATTTTCCTGTTGGGTGTCTCAGAGGGGAGTCTCGTTTTTGGTGAAGCTCTGACTATTGGCTCTGGATTGGGCGTTTGCTGTAAACTACAAGCAACAAGGCGTGACTCACCAGCCCATAGGGGAGTCACAAATGGAGGTCTTTCGACACATGCATGCTGCAACATACAACAAAGAGGCTGCAGACCTGCCAGCCCACAAGGCCACACGCAGCGGAACATTCGGGGTTTGCCACACATTGTGCAACGAATGAATGGCAACATACATGCAACCCAGCACATCATCATCGACACTTGTCCAATAATGTAATTTTCTGTCTTGAAACATTCCCGTCACAATACCAGAGGTTAGGTCCGACACTCTATGAGCCACAGGTACCTGATCCAGCTATTTAATACATTCTTCATGGGGGCCGACCCCATAGCTGCAACAAAAGCACCCCCACAAGGGCTCCTCCCATAAGTATACCCTCCTGAGAACACAACCCTCCCTGTACTAGCACCACTATCTCGGCAGCTATTGCTCCTGCCATGCACAATACGTTATTGTCTTCAGGCACCTGCAGCTTCCCCCGCCACATTCATTAAATCGTCAAAACTCACAATCAATGAACCGTGGTTGGTGGCCAAAAAATAGCAATGGCATGCACTTTGATAGAAACAAGCGAAAAGATGAAGATGAGGAAGCAGGTGCCTGTAGCTGCCTATTCCTCTGCCTGAACACACACCTGCTGGGCGAAATAGCACCTCCTAACGTGGTGGAGTCCACTCCAATCCTGCCATTGAAGGACCACTCTATCTCACAGACTGCCAACAAACTTGCAGCTCCTACACAAAATGCTTGCAGGACATGGAGATACACACCCTGGAGCTGCATGACCGCAGGTGTGGTTCCTGGTTGACAACTGCAACAATTTTGGCGGCCTAATGTCGAACCCTTTGCAGATCTAGCCTGGGCAGGTCGTGTGCGCGGGTGGGCTGGCTGGAAGAGCCATATCTCACGCCATCCTCGTTCATCATCAGTTGGCTTGATGTGTCGGAGTCGAGGAATAGGGAAGTTGGCTCAGGATAGTTTGCATACCCACTCGAGGAAATGGGGTGCGAACGCCCTGTGGAAACGAGGAACGGTTCTAAATATCAGCAGCACGGAAATAGCTGATTGTATCTTGGGGGGACATTGCTGCTATGTAGAGGTGGTGAAATTGTTGAAAGCGCACCCACCTGGAGCCAAGTTCTGAGTTGGGACTTGAACCCATCCCTCTCTGACTTGTGTGTGGTCGTGTTCGTCAAACGTGTCGCTAAATGACAGCGCGACGTCTTCATCATCCTGACACTCGGATTGTGATTGTGTACCAATCCCGAACATTCTTGAGACCTTCTTTACAAATCCCTCCCTTTTCTTTTGCTTGTTTTTTGTGGTCCTATGGAATGCACACACACAAAACCATGACTTCAGTCACAGAAGCCTCGTGTTCCTCAGCATACCTCGCAATTTGGAACAGTGGATAAAGGCCCCTCTCGGCTATTACATGCATTGAAGGACAGCCCAGGCTGCTGCAGAACACTGGTAAAGCATCAGGCGCAGTGCGAATTCAAACATGGTGGAATTCCGCAAAAAAACAATGAGAAAAAAATGGCGTTCAGAAATATGCACATTGCCATATGTTATCCTTTCATGGGCAGATCAGCTCGACAAAAATCCAAACAGGTGGACCCCAATTCGGACGTCAATGTCTGTTGTCGCATCCTTGCACGAATTGGTTTCCTTGAGGCAATCAGGGCCCAGACAAAGTGCTTGTACGCCAAATGGTACAGGAAAGTCCAGAGCAGACATCCAGCTTGTTTGTCGTGCAGCTACTGCACCTGAACCACGACAGGCAGGTGTCTTTTCTGGGACAGTTCGTACGCACACATGTCAGCTGACGACTAAAAACCCTCTGCCTGCACCAATCCCTGCAATTGATGTGCTCAACATCGCTTTGAATTGCAAGGGCAGAAGTTACAACAACACTGGCAACTGAAATGCTCAGCTGCCACTGACAAACCAAGGCTAAGCGTGGAACCTGTCCGTGCTGCCTACCTGCGTGGAGATGATCCACCTTCTCCAGAGTACTGTGGGCTGGAGGCACCATATCCTGACTCAGTTCTTTGCAGGCCTGGCGCCATTCCAACGAACCTCTGCTGGGGGTGCAGAGGGGGTGTGTTGCCAAGGTGCAGCCTTGGGTCAGGTGGGAGGTATTGCTGCCAGGCGGAGTCTGTAGAATCTGGATCCATGAGATAGCCCTGCGCCTCTGTCAATAAGTCATTTTGATGATTTGATGAGGTCCCACGAAGGTCGCTTCTGTCGGAGCCCATCTGTATTGCACAAATAGTGAGCATTAGACATTGATGTCCTTGGCAATCCAAATGCCCTGTGGCAACGCTTTGGCAATCTGTGATATGTGCATGAAGTGAAGAAACAGAATCATGTTTAATGCTGATATCCTCAGTGAGACAACAAAGCCTCTGTACTGCTTGGCAGATTTGAGTTTCTCCTGGCAGATCTCCATTTCTTTAGTGTCTCTCCTTTGCTTCAGCGAGTACAGATAGCCCAAGATGGACATATGAATTCAGGTAAAATTAGTGCAGAAGGTGAAGGAGCATAGCACCAGAAAACCACAAAACGAGCTCAAACCAAGTATGCTCAATACCCAATATAACTTTGAAAGTGAATTGGGTTGCACAGTGTTCAGCAGTGACGGTATGCGCTGCAGTCAACAACTGGCTCTGGGATGCAGGCCATGGCTGCAGTAACTACAGACACCCGGGCTAATACCTACCATATTGGAACCTATTTAACTCCATACTCAGCAATATTGAATTTGGTACCAAACTCCTGTTGTACCAAATAAAATTGAAACTAGCACCAAACAATATTGAATCTGGTTCAAACTGACAACGTACCAAATAAAAAACTAGTACCCACGCAAACTGAATCTGGTACCAAACTCGCACGGGTACCAAAAATGTTGAATGGTGTACCAAGAAATGTTGAACCAATACCATTTAGTCATCAATCGCAACCACCATACAAGGTTCATAAACCCTGAACTAATCACAAGCCTAGTGCTAGTCGCAGGGCTGGTCGCAAGCTGCCACTTGTTGACTAATAGGTACTGGATTCAACATTTTTTGGTACACCATTCAGCATTTTTCGTATTGGCGCAAATTTGGTACCAGATTCAATATGCATCGGTACTAGTTTCAATTTTATTTGGTATGGCGGCAATTTGGTACCAGAGTCAGCATTATTTGGTGCGGAATTAAATATGTGCATTCCCGCATCGGCATACCATTACTAGATGCACCAAATCGGTGACTTTCTGCACTAAATCGGTGACTGCTTGCACCAACTCCCTCCAAAATTTACCTAACCTAAAACCTAAACCCTAAAAACTAAAATTAAACCTGCCCTAACCCTAACCCTAGCCCTAAACCTAAAACTCACCCTAAAACTAAACATAACCCTAAACTGAGGTTAGGACACAGTGTGCACGTGATTTGGTGCAAGCAGTCACCGATTTGGTGCAGGCAGTAATATTATTTCCCCCTCTGGGGGGATCGAAACCACGCCAGTATCCATGACTGGGCGTCAGTATCCACCCGCCAACCTCAAACAGAAACGAGTGAGGGCGCGGATGGTGGCCAGGGTTGTCGGCGGCAGGTGTTGGGCCGCGTTTCCAAGTCTGGGCCAAACCGCATTCCCCGCGATTCGCGCATCTACGGGGGCGGTCTGGTCGGGGTGGATGCCATTAAGGGAGAATTTGGAAGGAGGCCCGCGAAAGGCTGCGGGGTCGACTGGCTGCTGTTGGGGCTTTCAGCGCAAGATCGCTGGGCAGCGACCGACGCCGCGAGGTGCGATCCAAGAAGCGGTCGAGAATCAAGGCGCCTTGGATTGAGCCCTGGATTGAGGCAAACTGCTGCCCCCCCCCCCCGGCCGGCCAGAGCGGGTTCTAGAGTGGCGCCCGCCAAGGGCGCCCAACGCCCAGCACCTCGAATGGCCAGGCGACGGCGCTGGTCGGGGCGACCGTCGTTGTGAGGCCCCACCTTGCAGAACTGCCTGCAAAACGCCACGAACGCAGGGCCCGACCCCAATTCGCACATCACATTGGCCACCAGGCCACAGACCAGTCACAGTTCCCATCAGCCATCCCAGCGGGCATCAGCACGGGAAATCGCGGGGGGCCAACCCCAATCGTCACAGCGCAGCGCCCTGGTGTGTTGAGGCCCATGTCCGTCCTCGTTCTTCGCATAGCAGAGGAAAACATGCCTCGAGCATTCCAGCGAACCCTTTTGGACCAAATCGCCAGTCGTCCCCACCTAGTGCAGCCCCAGTCCAAGCCGCTGGCTTCCATGAAGAGGCTGACAACTTTCAGTAATAGCATTGTCAATGACAGAAGTGTGTTGTTTGTGATTTTGTAACTTTGGCTTGGTGATGTTGCCACCTATGCAGTGCATGTTGCATTGTTTCAAGCCCATTTTGGGGCATTTCGTGGCCCATTCTTCAGAAAATTTCTTTGTCTACTTGGATCAGGTATCTAAACTGCGTTTGTATCGATGACCCATTATTAGTATATTTGGGGGGTATTTTGGGGGTATTTTGGGTATATTTCACCGCTCATTTTGGGGGTCCAATACACTTCTACTAATACAAGGTAAATACAGTATCACGCCATGCCACTCCACCCCGCCTGAAATGCACAGAATGTAGAGCAATTCAACCATAACACTGTGACATATTTGCTTTGGTATGAACCTAATATAGCGTGTGTTAAACGACACTGAATCAAGGCAACTAGCAAACAAAGGAGCTCATTCTTCTCCAGCCATATACCCACCGGAGCAGACCCATCCCACTGCCCGCCCTGGCCTCCGGGAAAAGATGCAAAGGGCCCTCTGGTGCCATGGCCATCCACAGTGTCTGGAGTCTCCACTCCCTCCTCCTGCCAAGCAAACGGCATCTGCATGCTGGCCATCGGATTCATACAATCCCCCATCCCATGCACAAAATGTGATTGCTGCATGCCATGCATGCTTCCTTGCACGCCACCATTATTTCCTCCTTGCATGCCCCCTTGCATCCTTCCCTTCATGCCAGGGTGCATACCTGGATGCATGCTTCTATGCATGCCCATCGAGCTGGGACCCATCGGCATATGTGACATCCCTGCCATTCCTCGCATTCCTCCCATTCCTGCCATGCCCCCCATGCCCTGCAAGCCTGGCATTGACATTCCCCCCATACCCATTGGGTGCATCCCTGGCATCATGTGCATACTGGCCCCGCCATGCATCCCTCCCATAGACATCGGTTGCACAGCCACCAGCCTCTGCATGCCTGGCCCTGGCGTCATACCCCCTGAGTCATGCATCCCTGCAAATGCTTGGTAGCTGGGCATACGGTGTGGTAGCTGTCGATTGAGCACATGCTTTCGAAGATGGTTGAGCTCCTCCAGCTCTTGTTCACGAGAATAGCAAGCCTGTCCACAAAGAATAAGAATAGCATGATTCAACAACAGTGCCAATCGAGCTTCTTGAAAGTTAATATGACAATCAACCCTGGCGCAGTGCAGCTAGAGGAGACAGCTCAGGTGAGCAGAAACACATGCAATGGGCACACAAGTCACAATGACAGCAAAAACTTCGCAAATCCTGCCTAAATACGCATGTTAAAAAACTGCTGGTTGACATGTGTCCTTGCACAGAGAGTGTCTCAGGTAGCATAGCTCATACAGAAAAGTGTCTTATCTTCACCTTGTCGAGCTGTTCGACCTTTTCCTGTAGCCTGTGGACTTCAGATTCCATTGACCTGTCCCAAGCCCCACTGGACTCAGCATGCTTGCCACCAGAGCGGCTGCTTCCAGACCCCTGGACAGCATACACTCAACACTGAGAGACAATCAGAAAAGGGTTGTGGATGAATTGTTGTTGACTAAATTTTGTGACTTCATGGTGACATGACAAAAACAATGAGTGTAAATGTGCAACAAGACAACAAGATGTCAGGCTAGTCCACAGCTGAGAACACAAGCAGCCAACAGCATGTGCCATGTGCATAATCACACAGGGTCCCCAACCAGGACACAACATCTAGAGTTGAGTACAGACATTTTTTTAGCACCACTTTCGTACTGCTTCAATGCAGCTCTCGCGCAAATTTCATTTCACATTTGCACATTTGCACTGCAAAACTTCCACATTTGCATGCAAAACAGTGCGATCCTCAGACATCAGAAACAAGAGTGTGCCAAGCATGCTGGAAAATGATATGCAAGACCTAATTCGACCCTAAACTCTGGCAGCCAATACCATACAGATGGCGCCTGTTGAATTGACACAAGTGCAAACTCCAATATTCATAAGCAGTCTGTGCTGAAACACACTTGGATACAGGGATTCTTGCTTGCCTTGCTCAGCTTTGTCTCCAGGTCCTGGACTTTGCCTTGAAGAAGCCTCAGCTCCTGCTGCGTGCTGCCCACATGCTTCTCCTCCCAGACCCTTTGCCGCCTTTCAAATTCCTGAACTTGGTTCCTGAGGTCCTGCAGTTCCTGAGACCACTCATGGGAAGGCTCAATCCGCTGCTCCTCTGGTGGCTTCTGCAGAGCTCTGATGGCTTTGGCATGCTTCTCCCTCTTTCGCGACCGTGCACGCAAATATCGCTGCATCTGCTGTGATGCCCTAAGTTCGGACATCTTTTCCATGCACCTCATGGTCAATGGATCTGCACGGAAGAGGGTCGCCTGGCTTGTGTCGCTGCCAGGAACATTGAACCTTTGCGGATGAATTCGGATCTGTTCAAGGCAGACAGACAAATGCTCTGTTGCTGCCACAGCTGAAAAGAATGCAACGATGTGTCCCATGGACCCAAAGGCTGTGACAAAACATCATTATGCCCTCCAGCACAGCTGTACCCCATCGGGCACGATTTACACAATTCTAAATATCTGTATTGATCTTGCTTTACCAAAGCAATTGTATTCTATTACGATGCACTAGTTGCACAAGCATGGTGTGGACAGTGATGGCAACAGCAACTGACACATTATAGCAGCTTTATCTTTAGCTGTGCAGCAATGCTGACCTGTCCAAGGTCCTCTGCGAATCGACAAGTAGACTGAGTGTCTCTAAGGTGACTCTCATCCCGGAAGACACAAGCTATCAGCAGAGTCCTGCAGTTTCCACCGATCGCATCCTTAAGATAGTGTGTAACTTTGCAGTCGCCGAAAGGGACATATGGCATCTTTCTCTTGAGCTCCTTTGCAACCTGTGGGCAACAACAACATATGATTGGAGGCATGCTCTCCTGAGTGTGCCAGTATTTCAGTAGCCACATTCATAAGGGTCATGGATGGGGATATTCAAGACGCAACGATGATGAATAAACTCAGCAGCTTTATCCACGGCTATGATCTGTGATTCTTAACAACATGATCACAACAGGTGCTGGAGCAAATCTTGGGCGATGACAGCAGGTCACCGGCGACGACGTTCAAGCACAGGTCCTGGGACCATGGATGGAACTGTTCTTCCACAAAACATGAACCAGAAGCCGCCAATCAAATAAACCTTTGACACAGAAACACAAGACTGATCCACAACAAGATTCTGAAACTCAACTTCTTACCCAAGGAAAACAATGATGCACTCACCATGGACAGAACACCCACAGACCTATTGAGAAATGCTGCTTCCTTCAAAAGTGCTCCAGTTTTTGGATTCATTTTCCACAATCGCTCAGACCCAGCCAAGTCCACCATGTTGAGCTTTGAATGACAGGTCTTCCCATCTGCACACCCACAGCCCTCCATCACTTCATCATTGCTGGCTCCTGCTAGATATTGCCATAAAGAGCTCTGGACTTTTACACCACCTCTGTTATGGTGCAGTGCCACTGGGAGTTGGTGATGACACAACTGTCAGATGTATGCAATGCTACACTGGACAACGCCCACTCTCTTGTTTAATCGACTCTTCAAGCTTCGAACAAGTGCATATTCCTAAACTGCTGTGCAACACAGATGAAGCAATTATCTTATCATTGAAGAGGCCATCACACCTTCTCCCACTCTCCATACTGAAAATGTTGCTGGTGCCAACTGCCTTCCATTTCCAGGGTTTGTCCACAGTTTATTGTGCCAACAAGACAAAGGCAGCCACATGATTTACCCACCTATCTCATTCTCTATCCACAAAGTGAAGATTGTATGCGACCTAGCAGAATGCAGATTGGCAGTCGCATTCTCTGAACCATGCAGTTGGCTTACTCCCTGCACCCAGAACCAAGCAAACCAATCCAAACCAGGCAAACACAAGGCTGGTGAGCAACATCAGATGTAGATCCCCTTTTACACAGTGTGGCTCACAAGCCATGGTGACTTGGAAGCCCATGTCACAAATCATTATGCAATACTGTTTCAAAGAAATGAGTTGCCTGTTGCTGCCCTAAAACACAGCACTTGCCTTTTCCAAATAGCCCAGGGCTTCTTCAGCAGAGCTGGCACTCTCAAGCTCAATGTTTCTGAATGTCATGTACCCTCCAGCCACATAGTTACTCCTGTGAGCAAAACCAACCACTTCAGCCCATTCCCTTGGTGTTGAATCACAGTCTCGCTTCGGGGGCGAGTCCAGTGGCCTGCTCTGGACATTGTTGATATCAGGGTATGGTCCATTAGAAAGTGGTATGAGGCAACTACAGTATGCCCAGAATTGCTGAAAGGTAAACAAAACATAGTCTTCAGGTCAACCAGGACCACAGCACCGTTGTCAGTCGATGCTGCCTTGTGACGTTGCACAGACATAGACGACACTGGGTCTGTGGTGGACTCAACATTATCTTACGTGGCAAGCAAAAAACAGCACAACCCAGCAATGGCACATGGCAACAACATTTAACAACACTTTTCCACGCTCTTTCAATCAGGAGCACAATTGTTAGCACTATTGAGTACCATGCACTCGAACTGGTCAGGTAAAAGTATAATTATCCAACAGGGCTGGGCAGGCAGTTGTATGAAAGTACATCAGCCACACCAAAAGCATCCCATCCCCCACTCCACCACAAAAAGGCACATACTTGCAGCTGGTGTCCATCACAGAAATATCCTTTTGGTCAGGATGAAGAAGGTCTGCAATGGTCTCGTTGTGGATCTCCACAAACGTCACACTCACACTCCAGTTCCCAGATTCCCCGAGGTCTGCGAACACCTGCATTGCAAGCATTTCATGCTGTGAAACTGTGCTGTTGCCTTCTTTAGATGCACCACATGCAGCGGCTGTAGTCATAGTCATCGACAAGAGTGTGGCAGTAAGACACGAAATCGGAGAGCAACAGCATGGAAGGTTTTAAACCATGGCCACCTGACCCTCCGCACCTGGCAAACAGCTCTTGGGATGATGCCTTGACCACTATTGTATGGTGTAAACGTCTTGTCCGGGCCTGTGTATTTGCCAAGCATGTAACAAAGTCAGTTCCTCTGGTAAGCAGCTGTGCAAACCTGATGGCCTACAAGGAGTAAAGCGTGTACCACATAACACAGCTGGTGTGTCTAAGGGCACCAACACCGTTGCTAATCACTTTTTCACCCCTTCAGGAAACAATGTTGAGATTCCTTTCTGCACACCAGATCGTTTTGGCAAAGTCTATGAGTGCATGAACACAGTGAGTGCTTGGTGCATTAGACAGTGGCAGCTGCAACTGTGACAGGTTTTCAGATCACTACTGTACGATTAACTGGCCTGGCATGTGAACAACAGTTTCCAGGGCAGTGGCCGAGGAGTGAAGCCCAACATATTTTGTGCTCCAGAGACAGCAGTGCATTTCTGAATTCCACTCTTTGCTCTTCAAGTACAACAGAGCTTTCCTCTGGAGGCACAACATCACCCCACCTATCATCGTGTAGGTCTTCCCAGAACCTGTGTGGCCATACGCAAGAATAGATGCATTGTACCCCTTGCTCACTGACGAGACAAGAGTACGGGCGCAGGCCTGACAACAACAAACTGTCAATTCAGCAACTTTTCCAGCTACTAACTCCCGCTTCCCAAAGTTCAGGAAGAGGATGAAAATGAACATCTGCCTAATCCGTATTGCAAGGAGTTCGAGATCCGAGATAACAGAGATAACGATTGTTCAGGGGATAAGGCCCACAGGCACAGGTGAGGACAAGTTGCAATGCTGTTACCAGCTAGCTCCAACTTCAAAAGCTCAGGGCAACAGCAGGTAACAGACTCAACAAAAATGGGTGTGTGTGGTAGCTTTGGCTCTTCAGCAACGTAGGGTTCATGCTCCCCGCAGCAAAGCTGCCATGTCTTTGACATGCGGGCGCACCTCGTACACATCCTCTTGCCCCTCACTCTCAAACACATGAGGGAAGCAGTACTGTGCACAGTGCAAAACAGTGTGAGTCTTGAGATTATCAGCCATGGGACATAAACCATGAAACATTTGACACTAGCCCAATGACAATTTGGGCCCTTGCAACATGCACACAACACACCAAAACAAGTTCACCAAACTTTTGCAGCATCTGCTCTCCTCCATTGTTGACAGGATAAGCAGTTCATCCCCAAAAAGAAGAGCAGTAGAATCGATGCTAATTCACGATGAGCGTGCCCATGTCAACGAAGTGCAATCCCTTTCCAAACACCACAAACGCGTCGACACACCCAAGATTGTGACCAAGCAAGGCACAATCTTGGATGATAATTGCACATTGTGCACACTGTTATTGTTCATGCATTGTGACCAGCATCTATGGCAACGATGCGACCTCCACCATTTGGACAAGATTGGGGCATCCCAACAGCAAAGAACTGTTCACACAGTGCCCAGGCTGCTGTTAGCTGCAGCGTGTGCATGTGGTAGGTCAGTCATTGCTGACACAGCACACAACAGTTGAAGCAGTTGAAGTGTTTGTTTGTGACATTCTGGCCATTTCTTGCAATGCTGCAGAACCACTGGTGGACAGAAGTCCATGGGCAAAGTGATGGACGCCCAAAGCATAACCGGAGACCAGCTAGAATACCAGCTAGAACCAGCTAGAATGACCGGCTCTACGCAGGCAGTGCACAGCGCTGGATTCGGGTTGCGGGATCTCTGGGATATGTACCGGCAACATCAGAATGCACTGGCAACATGCACTGCCAACTCGTTGTCTGTTGTGTCCGTCCAGCAATGTTCACAAGCAGTTCAATCGACCCCACTTTTGACAAAATGGCCCAGCGAGATCACCACAGCAGGAACGGATTCGTCCCGGCTTGCCTCCGAGGACAATTACCAGGGCAGTCGATATGAGCAGTACAGTGGTACGTCAGTGTTGCGCTGGGTGTCGTCTCGAGCACGCGCCGATGGAAAACCGAGACCATAGGGGGCGCGAAAGGGTGCCTTCTTTCCTCCCTTTTCTTTCGTGTGCCGTGTCCACGCGAGTTCGAGATGAAAAGGAGAGCCGTGGACCGCAACAGATCGGCGATTGGTCACATTGTGTCGTATCCCGCGGCCTGTTGTTTCTGAACAGCGGCAGCTCCGGCCAGGTCCCCCGATCAACCCGTCGAGGGTCGTTCAACAGCCGCATCCCCGCTGGGTAGGCGTCCTGACGCGTCTTGGCCCGTCGACAACCGACACTCTCTTGGATCCAATTGGCTGGCGACGGAACACAGCCCGCTGCCCAATGCGGCAGCTTGGCATCGACGGGGCGCGGAGCGGCTCAGCGGCAGCCGCCGGCGGACAGTCTGACCACACAACAGCCCGGTTGCCGTGATGGGACCCCACCCGCCGGCTGCCCACCGGCCAGAGAGGCGACGACAGCACAGAAAGCCTGTCCGCGCAATTTCATCTTGCTCCAGTTCAACTTGCCCGGGAACCCCGTCTGACGGGCGCGAGTCAGCCCGCCATCACGTGATGCGTGCCGCAACCAAAAACACGCGTCCAATGTACGCACAGGCCCCGACCACCAGATCGCAAGACAGCCCCGCGGGTCCGAGCCATGACTCAGGCGGCAGCCCAGGTCCCGCGACAGCCGGCACCCGCGCCACGGCCCCCCAAACAACCCCGGCCGGCCGTGGCGAGCAACAAAGCCGCCGGCAGCCACGCGTGAGTGCGGGGCGAGCGCTGCTCGGCGCAGAACACGCGCGTTCGGCCACCCTCCTCGACGCGATCGCCATGCGTCATGCGCTGTCCAGCGGCGAGATTGCTCCGCGCCGCCTCGTACCTTGTGCACCGTCCCCGCGTCCGTCCTGCTCCCGGCCCTCACGAGCAGCGAGCACCCCTGCGCAGGCCACGGAACACCTCGCGTCGCATCCTTCCCCTTCTTCGCTTCTTCACGACTTGCCCGCCTCACGATAAGCCCAAGGGACGGTAGCCCCAGGAGCCCCCGCTGGGGGCCCCACCGCACACCCCCTCCCCCACCTGATCGCCGGGGGCCACCGTGACGCTGCAGTCCCGCTCGTTGCCATCGGCGGGCTTCACGCGCACGGCCACCTCCACCTCCGTCGGCTCTCTGGGCGCCATGGACACCCCATCCTGCGACCACCGGGCCACCGCGACCTCCCCCTCGCCATCGCTAGGCATGGCTGCCGCCTGGCCGCGATGCGCGCCCCTGCCCGCAGCCCCTTTGCGCCTCCGCCGGTTTGTCAGCGTGGCCGGGCCTCATAGCCGGGCGGGGGGGAAGGCACTGCGCCCCACGCGCGAGCCGATGTTGTTTCTTTGATGTCGTTCGGCGGAAGTCCCAGCCGACGCGGCTGTCACGTGTCAGGGCGAGAGGTCGCGTCGGACAAGTGCGCTCGGTGGCAGCTGTCGGGGCTGATGCGCCGAAGTCAGTGCCGGGTCGTTGTACTGTGAAATCACGTGTGCACGCGTCAGCGCACTTGTGACTGTGGTGCGGTGCGAGGTTCCTGCTGCAAGAACGGAAAAAAAGCATTTTTCGGGCTGGCGAGATCTTCCCTCACACATTCGTTCTGACGCAACGGTCGACACGAATAGAATGGGGCACGATTGTGTACCATCTATGTTTTTGATGATGGTGTTATTTCAATATGCAAAAGGCATGTTGGGTGGGATAACCTGAATCAGTTTTACGGCAGTCATGCTTTGGAAACGCTAAATTTACTTTAAGGAAAGGACACAACAATTATGAATGATGTTTGGGCATGTTTCATAGTTTGCCGGCAATTGCATTGACTGGGTAAGCACGTTGAGAAAGGTTGAATTGGAACCGAGGTGTAATCAGATAGTCAATTGAAAAGGTAACTTAGAAGGAACACTTAAACGGTGATATGGATGAGAATGAGAACTTAACTATGTAGATCATGTTTGCGGTGCCTGATAAGGCCCGCGGGGCCTCTTCTACCGGATGGCCGGCAAGCTTTGCCAGGGCGCTCGTGTCTTCGGGTTCACAACATGGGCCCAGCCATAGGGTGGCCGGGCACAGGGTTGTTGTGCGCGTTGTGGGAGCGTGGCACTGTGCGGCTCGCGGGTGCAGCTGCTGGGTGCGAGTGGGGCAAAAGAAATGGAACTACAGTTTGAGAATGCATGGTCACCCTTTTGGGGGTTGGCCACCACTTGGATAACATGACAATCACAGGGCCCAAGGATAGTATTTTATGCCCCAATATGATATGGCAGAAGAGGTCTAAAATAATAGGGTGATCGTGAAGGCCCACCATAATTATCAAAAATGACCTAGTGGCCTCACCTGGTCCTTTTGAGTGGTGTTTTTGATACCTATGAGTCCAGTACCCCACTCACAATATGGTAGAATAGTTGCGATTGTATGAACGCTGCAGTGCTTGTACAACACTGCCTACAAGTATATTCTTCACTACTTTTTTGTGTTCGCCTTCACGGCAAAACACTTCTGAGCACTTTCTCAATGTTGTGTGCCTCCCTCGCTGTCCTCGCAACACATCGCACATTGTGAACTAGCAGTCAACAAGCACACGACTATACGCCCAGACCCGTCAATGCTTGTACAATGTTGCGAGTAAGACAACACAACAAAGCTCCATATTGTATTTACCTGGTATTAGTAGGCACCCCCTATTAGTATCCACCCCCCTCTTTGGGGGTCGAAACCACGTTAGTATCCATGACCCGGTGTTAGTATCCACCCCCAAACGCAAACAGAAACGAGCAAAGGCACGGATGATGGCAAAGGAAGTCGGCAGCTGGTGTTGGACCGTGTTGCCTAGACTAGACCAAACCATGTTCCCTGCGATTCGCACATCGACGGGGACGATCGGGTCGGAGTGGATGGTGTCGAGTGAGAATTTGAAAGAGGGCCTGGGAAAGGCCGCATGGTTGACTGGCCACCGTTTGCACTCTCAGCACAGGATTGCAGGGTATCGACCGATGCCGCGGGGCTCAATCAAAGAAGTAGTTGAGAAATCAAAGCCACCTTGATTCTGGATTGAGTTAACCTCTTCCCTGGATGGCCAGTGTAGGTTCCGGCCTGCTGCCTGCCAAGGGCGCCCCAAGTCCCAATGCCAGGAATGGGCAGGCAACGGCGTTGGTCAGGGCAGCTGCCGTTGTGAGATTGTTGCGGCCCTGAAGGGCGCCGCTGGTTTCCGAAGCTCGTGGGGTCGCCACGCCCTGCGGCTTGGCTGTTGGAGGTCAGCCAACCCTCTCCACCGATTTCGGTGGGCGGAAGCGGGGCGCTCGTTCCCTCGGATGCGCGGTGGGCCCAGAACGATGGGGATCGTCCCCCCGGGGCCTGCTGTATGCAGCGGGTGGTGGCGCAGCCAGTCGGTGGCTCGCTGGTCGCGGAGAGACCAGACAGTGGGCCAGAACGGTTACACGAATTCCCTGCATGCGCGCGCACAAATCCGCATGCGCGATGCCCGATTGCGGGTCCATCGCTGTCACATCAAGACAAGACAAGACAAGTGCGCATCCAGGCACATCGTCACCGTCCACCGTTCACCTAAATCAGCTCCACATAATCCCCGATGCTTCCATCTACCGGTCCGAATCCCATGCTAAAGTACTGCAACTTCAAATGGCCATAACTTCGCCGTTTCTACACGGAATTGGACGTTTCAAGTCGCTATTGGCATCAGGAGCTCCTGAATAAGCCGATTTCAATATATTTGCACTTTTTTGACCAACCGCCGCTTCAGAAATGTCAATTTTAGCCTAACCCCAAGCAGCCACATCACAATACTCCCCCCTTGGGGTAGCTTTCGCCCCCGAAAGCACACTATCCCATACTAGTGTCTTCCTCGGGCTTATCCCTCTTGATTATTTTCTGAAATTCACGTGCATAGGTGAAATTTCCAGCAGGTATCCAGGAGGCATCATCAATACTCCACCCTGTCCATAACACTAAAAACTCCTTATGCCTCCTGCCACTGGGTCCTGCCCAGGTCCATCGCAGCAGCTTCTCAACTTCATATGGTTCATCAGCTTCTGGCTCAATCTCGGCATCATCTGTCTCTTGTGGGGTAGACCATCTGGACGATCTGAATGATCGTAGCAAACTAGTGTGAAAGACGTTATGTATCCTCCACCCTTCTGGTAGCTTCAATTCGTAGGCCACTGATCCCACCTGACGGACCACAGCAAATGGTCCAACGAATCGTCGCTTCAGTTTGCGAACAGGTGCATTCTTCAACTGCAAATGCTCTGTACTGAGTAGCACCTATTCCCCACTGTGAAACCTCTGCTCTCTGCACCGCTGATCGGCCTGACGCTTCTGCCTCTGCTGAGCCTGATGAACTGACTGCATCGCCATTCTGAATGTCTTTTTCATTCGGTTGACAAAGACGTTGACACCCTCAATGTTGGTCTGGTCCACGTCCTTGATCAGGTCCAACGGGGTCACTGGCTCAAAGCCGTAGTTTAAAAAGAAAGGCGTGTACCCCGTGGATGGCGATGCGCTGCTGTTGATCACGAACTCCACCATGGGCAAGTATTTCTCCCAGTGACTAACTTCCTGACTGCCATGGATTGTACACCTGAGGACTTGCTCCACCTCCCGGTTGGCTGCCTCTGTCTGTCCATCTGTCTGGGGGTGGTGAGTGCTGGACATCCTCAGCTTGCTGCCCAAAATCTTCCAGAATTCTTGCCAAAACTTCGACACAAATCTGGGATCTCGGTCACTGACGATCGATCTGGGGATCCCGTGAAGTCGTCCAATCTGTTCCCAGTAAACACGAGCTGTCTCAGCAGCAGTGATGGTCTGCTGGACTGGTACTAAGTGTACCATCTTGGTAGCTCGGTCTACCACCGTGAGGATCCCATCGTTTTTCTTCTCACTGACCGGTAGTCCCATGATGAAGTCGAGGCTGACATCACTCCATTTTTCCTCTGGAAGTTGCAATGGCTGAAGGAGTCCTGCTGGCAACTTGTGGACACTCTTCTCTGACTGGCAGACCTCACATCCCAGCACAAAGTCTCGTACATCCACTGTGTGATCTGGCCAGTAGAAATTCTGCTGTAACTTCTTGAGTGTCTTGTGGTAACCAAGATGTCCCGCATATGGTACTGTATGTATCTCTGCCATAATCTTCTTGCGGGCGTCCTCCACATCTGGTACCACCAATCTCCAAGGTTGCCTGTCCTCGGTGTTGTCCTTCCACTTGATCTCAATGAATCCATGGTTCAATCGGTAGTCACGATTCCCGATCCTGGTGACTCGTCCTTGGGCAGATTCCAACTGATTCAAAATTTCTGCCCATCTGCTGTCTTGCTTGTAGCCCTCTTTTATAAAGTCCCTCAAGTCTTCCTCCAGAGTAATCCTGGTGCTGGTCACCAATAAAGAATGTAAAGAATTTTGTTCCCCACTTGCAGCCACCACTGCACCCTCAGGACTGGACTTTTTAAATATTTCGTCCAGTTTCTTTTGAATATCGTTTTCCCCGCTGTCACCCTCATGAAGACGAAGACGCTGGACCAATGACTCCTCTTCTGCACGCACATCTGCCATGCATCTCAACTCATGAATACTCCTGCGCGTCAGAAAATCTGCAGGGTTGTCCTTTCCTGGTATGTGGATAATGTCGCAGTCGTAGCCCTGCAAAACCTGCACCCATTTCCACACCCTCATGCTCACTGCAGGTTGGTTGGGCAGGTTTTTCAAAGAATCATGATCTTTCTGGATGACGAAGTGGCGGCTGGCCAAATAGTGCCGCCATTTCCCAACAGCTCAAGTGATACCCAGTAATTCTCGTTCATATGCACTGTACCGGGTCTCGGCCGGGTTAAGCTTCCTGCTCTCATAGCAAACGGGTTGCAGCCCGTTGCCGAAGTCCTGCTGTAGTATACCACCCACTGACACCCCTGACGCATCTGTGGTAACTACAAACTCCCGATCGAAATCCGGTAACTGCAAAACTGGTGCAGTCACCATGGCTGTCTTCAAACGATTGAATGATTTCTTTGCTTCGTCACTCCAAACAAAGGCCCTGTCCTTCTTCATCAAGTCCGTCATGGGCGCTGCCAGCTCGCTGAACCACCGTATGAACTTGCGATAAAAACTGCACAGCCCCAAAAATGAACGGACGTCGGTAACATTCTCTGGTGTTTGCCAATTCAAAATCGCTTGGACCTTTGACAGTGAAGGCTTGATCCCCTCAGCCCCCACATCAAAGCCCAAGTATTCCACCTCAGTTCTGATGAAGTCGCATTTCTTCAATCTTCCAAACAACTTCTCCGACCGTAGGCGGTTCAGAACTTCCCTGATGTGCTGTATGTGTTCCTCCCTTGTCCGGCTGTAGATTAATATGTCATCCAGGAACACTAGCACAAACTGGTCCAAGCCTTCCCTCAAAATTGTGTTCATGATCCTCTGGAAGGTCGCTGGTGCGTTGCACAACCCGAATGGCATGACGAGATATTCAAAACTGCCATATCAACTCACAAAGGTTGTCTTGTGTACATCGGACTTTCTCACTCGGATCTGATGGTAACCTGAGGAGAGGTCAATCTTTGTGAAATATTTAGCCCCGTGAAGTCGATCCAACAACTCTTCCACCTTTGGCAGTGGGTACCGATTCTTGACAGTTATTTTGTTCAAGGCCCTGTAGTCAATGCACATCCTCCACTTGCCATCCTTTTTTGGTATAAATAGGATGGGTGCACCATACGGGCTGGAGCTCGGTCTGATCCACCCCTGTTCCAGCAATGTGTCAATCTGACGCCGCAGTTCATCCAATTCTGCCGTACTCAGCCTGTACGGGCTTTTGTGTGGCGGTGCCTCTCCTGGCAGTGTATCAATCTCATGATCGACTATCCTCTTGGGTGGTAGACCGTAAGACAGCTTATCTGGGAACACGTCCTTGAACTCCTCAAGTGTTTGCTGCAGCTGTTCCCGGACAGCCTCATCTGCCTCACTGACCTTTTTCTGAATAACCTCCTCAATCGGTACCTCTTCCGTCACTGGGCCTGTTTCCTTCAACAATCTCCGCCTTTCGCCCTCTGTCATGCCTCTGGCTGCACCAGCCTTGGACTTTGGCCTTTTGCTGCTTGATTTGGGAAATTCTGTGGCCCTCAGAACGCACAAGTACATGGGCTGGTCGGTTTTGTTTGCCCTCTTGGCTGCCTGTCTCATCGATATGAAATCCAATTTTTTTCTGACAGGCTGCCTCACACATCGCCCAGCCACTTTCTTTGCCCTTGTAGTCCTGCACCTTGGGGAACCTTGAGGTCTGTGAGGTTCCTCTGGAGAAAAATTTTGTGGGTGTGTACTCCCCCCCTGGGGAACATCGGCCGTCCCCGGCGATGATACATTACTTCAGCACTGGCTGCTGAGTGGCCCACTGCTTCGCCGAAGAATCATATTCCCAAAATTTTGGCGAACAGAATGCAGCCAACTTGCTCCCCAAGTCTGTAGTAGGAGTCACTGATCCCCTCTTGAGGTCTCTGAAATAGTGCTGGAGACCGTTCAATCCCTTGTCGACAATCTGGCAGTGCTTACCAGATGTTTCACGAATACCCTTGATAGGCTCCAGCTGTGAGCCATTTCTAAGGTACACTATGTTTGACCGCCAATCCACCAGTGGGTTCATGATATCCAGCCAATCTTTGCCCAAAATCAGCTGAACCCCTTCCATCATAGGTACTGCAGTCAATGATAGTCGACAGGGTACACTCCCGATACATACCAACACTCGTGGGGCTATTCCGGTGGAAACTATGGTTTCCCCGTTTGCCAATTCTAAGGCAGAATATGCTCCCACAAACTGTAAAGCTGGTCGGCAGTGAAGCCGGTCACTGATGAAAGACCTGCTCGCTCCACTGTCAATCAACGCAGGGACACTTGTCCCGTTCACCACGGCGTTCAACACCAGCAGCACGTGGTCCTGAACTCCAGTGCCTGGGGCTGGCTGTCCCACAGCATCAGCAACTGGAGCGGTTTCTATCCTCTGAGCTGACACCATAGGGGTCTCTCCCTGCTGGGCTTGAGACATTAAAGTTGTCTCCCTGGTGCCATCAACCGAAACCTTTTTCTGCTCAGCTCGCTGTGCGCGTCGGTACCGACGTCTTTCCAGCCGCTTTCTCCACTGCCACTTTCTCCTCTGACGTCTCCTCTGGGCGATGCTGAGTTTTGAATTTTCTAGGGTGTAGATCCTCTGGATAATCTACCCCTATCGCCCCCGATGATCTCCTGACTGGCCAGAGTGGGGGCCAGTCAGTTTCCCTGCCCCTGATGCAGAGAAGCATCAGTTCCATGCCCGGCTGCATGCTGTGCAGCCACCGGGTCCTGCTGACCAGCCATCCCCTGATCGTCATGGGCAGCTACAGCTGCTACCCGGGGCTTCCTCTGATTGCCTCTGCCCCGTCCCCTCTGTCCAGATCCGCCAGGCTGCTGTGGTACAGGCTGACGTACCACAACTGGAGCCTGTGGAGGGACGGGTGGCTTCACAGCCTGCCCCCTTCCGCGATTACCCCCTTGTTGCACATTTTTATTTTGAGCCTGGTAGTATACAACATTAGGAGCTGGTGCGATCCTTGTCCACCGTGCTGTCCTGGCTGCCTGCCTTGGCCTCGTCCATGGCCCTTCTGTCCACTGCTGCCCTCCGCACGTCCACTTGATCCTGGGCGCCTCGACATCTGGGCAGCCAATGCAGCATCCCTGGCCAGCTGGAAAGCCTGGCTCAGCCTCTTAGGCTTTCCCTATGAGATAAGTACCGCCTGGTCCTGGGGAAGGCCCCAGATGAACATCTTCAACACCCATGATTCATCGTAGGTGTCCACCTTATCCAACTCAGCCTCGAACCTACAGATGAAATCATGCGTGGACTCCTCTTTCCTCTGCTTGATGTTCATCAATGCAGCCATTGCAGAATCAGCCTTGTTTGTGTTTTGGAAACTGGCTGATCAGCTGCTCTCCAAAGGTTTGCATATCCTTGGGGTCCTCCCACGCCTTCAGCTTTCTCTGCCACCAGGTCTGTGCAGTTCCCTGGAGCAGAGTGGAAGCATATGCAACTTGCTTCCCAGGCGATCCTCCAACCAAACGAAAGAAATTCGACACCTGACCCAGCCACACCTCCGGGTCTTCAGATGTCCTGCCCGAAAAGGTTGGAGGGTCCTTTGGTTTTATTTGGACGTCAAAAATCCCAGCCCCCTTGCGAGTGCGCCTCCCCGATGACTCGCTCGATGATGTCGTGTCAGAACTAGGCGAACGTGCATGCCGCGACCTGTGTGATCTGGACCTCTGTCATCCTGGATGGGCAGCATGGCTGGTCTGTGCAGGTGGCATCGTTTGATTGCCAGCATCAGCAACAACCTCCACCTTCTGCTCCAAATGCGGAGGTCTGCTATATGTAACTACTGCTGGTGGCTCGGGGGGTCCAGGCAGAGTTTGCTGACGAGGCTGAGAATCTTTTTGCGACCGCTCTATGGCCAGGTCCGCGGACAGTTGATCGATCCTGGATAGAGCGTCGTGAAGCTGTCAAGTAAGCCGCTCGACAGTCGCATCTTGTTCCCTCCTCAACCTCTGTTCAGTATCCAAATTCCTCTGCCTCTCATGTGCCAATGCATTCTCCAGCTCTGAAAGGCGCTCCGCATTGCTGGAGACATTTCGATGCATTGATGACATAGCAGTCTCAGTCCGCCCAAACGCCTCCCTGGTCTGACCCTCCAAATGTGAAACTGCCCTCTGAGATGTCTGAATAGTATGTTGCACTGCTGATGCCGTCTGATCAGCCAGCACATTCATGGCATGTGCTGTCTGGGCGGCAGTCCCTGCTATCGCCTGTGCAGCTCGCTGCTCCAAGTTCTGCATCCCCTGTGCAGCTTCAGTCCTGGAGACCAGGGCTCCCTCTGGGCTTCCCCAAACTACTGCCCCCGGCTCTGTCCCGGCAATCAGAACCCTCTATTACCGCGCCTCATATGACGCAGCAATAACTCCCACACGTCTAGCTCCGGCGACTGTCTCCACTGTCCCGTCAATTTCTTCCACACCATCATGGCCCTGCAGCTCCATCATATCACGATCTGTCATGATCCCACACACGACACTGATCCAATGATCGACTGTACTGAAACGAAGTCAATCGGAGTAGACCTGATCTCAGGCTACTGAAAGTCCACTGAATCCTATCCCCAAGTAGCCAAGCAGCCTTTACCTCCCAACTTAAGTTGTCCTGCTTCTACTGGTTTTCAGTAATCACTTTCACACACAGTTACCCCTAGTACTCTATAGGGTGACCTCTCGGTCCACCTGGTAACTTTCCAGAGGGTGCGTCTGTGGCTACTAATGAAAACTTAGTCAGCCGAACAACCTAAGAAGGTGTCCCTTGCCTGGGACGAGACCACTGTAAGAGGTCTGGGTTGGCCTATGGCACCCCCAGCCCGTCTAATATTTTAAGACTCAACCACCCAAGGTTCCGAAGGGGTGACTGGCCTGTCTACCTCAGGTGGGCAATGGCCTCACCCTCTGACCGGTTCCAGGGGAGATGCCTTCTCTAGGAGGTAGCACTCTGGACCCAATAGGGCCTGCCTATTGCCGTGCTCAATCTCCTCCCCCTTCCCCTAATCAGGCCCCCAATCTTGGTGCAGAGCGGTCAGGTGGTGACCCGCCTACGGTATCTGCAAAATAAGGTGAAACAGCAGATGTCCTCTGCTTCTTGAGTGGGACCTTCACCCCTATTCTACAGTGGGTGGCACTGAGGTTGTCTGAATCTTCCAACAGATGGGTGCTGGTCCTCACGAATTCGGCCGCGGGTAGAGCGCTTGGCGCAGCTCGAATTCCAACGCTGAATCCGCAATGCAACTGCTTGAGATGCGCTGATTCGGCGATCGCCCGCCTTCTGCCCACGCCACACTGAATCGCCCAATGGTAATGCTCTTCCTTGGCTCTTCAATGCACACCGCAGCTCACAGCACGGCGATTCAGCCGTTGGTTGTGGCTGGCCGCCGCTGCGGGTGCTGGAGGCGTCTCAAATCGCAGCCTTGGAGGTTGCGGGTCACTCTTCGAATGCTGCGCCCGTTGCTCAGCTTCTGGCTCCGGGTTGTCAGCTCCGAAACCAATTTGTTGCGGCCCTGAAGAGCGCCGCTAGTTTCCGAAGCTCGTGGGGTCGCCACGCCCTGCGGCTTGGCTGTTGGAGGTCAGCCAGCCCTCTCCACCGATTTCGGTGGGCAGAATTGGGGCGCTCGTTCCCTCGGATGCGCGGTGGGCCCAGAACGATGGGGATCGTCCCCGGGGCCTGCTATATGCGGCGGGTGGTGGCGCAGCCAGTCGGTGGCTCGCTGGTCGCGGAGAGACCAGACAGTGGGCCAGAACGGTTACACGAATTTCTTGCATGCGCGCGCACAAATCCGCATGCACGATGCCCGATCGCGGGTCCATCGCTGTCACATCAAGACAAGACAAGACAAGTGCGCGTCCAGGCACATCGCCACCGTCCACCATTCACCTAAATCAGCTCCACGTAATCCCCGATGCTTCCATCTACCGGTCCGAATCCCATGCTAAAGTACTGCAACTTCAAATGGCCAATGGCCATTGGCCATAACTTTGCCGTTTCTACATGGAATTGGACGTTTCAAGTCGCTATTGGCATCAAGAGCTCATGAATAAGCTGATTTCATTGTATTTGCACTTTTTTGACCAACCGCCGCTTCAGAAATGTCAATTTTAGCCTAACCCCAAGCAGCCACGTCACAGAGATCCCACCTTTAAAACTGCCCACAAAGCACTGCCAAGGCCAGGCCTGTCCCCAACTCGCACATCGTACTAGCTACCAGGCCACAAACACAATCACAAATCACATCAGCCTTCCCAGCCGCCATCAGCCCAGCAAAGTACCATGTTTCAAGCTTATCGTTGCAACGTTGCGCCCCAACAAGTTGAGACCCATATCAATCTTCGTTCTATGCATTGCAGGGGAAAACACGCCTCAAGCATTCCAGCAAACCCTTATTGGCAACAATCGCCAGTCGCCACCACCTGATGTAGCCCCAAGTCAAGGCCGCCAGCTCCCGTGAAGGGGCTAACAGCATTCCGCACTAGCATTGCCATTCTTGTCTATTTCTGTGCATTTCACAGCCTATTTGTCAAAAATTGTCTGTGTTTGCTCTTTGGGATCAGGGGTCCAAACCACTTTAGTATACATGACCCACTATTAGTATCCACCGCTCATTTTTGGGGTCCAATCCACGCCTACTAATACCGGGTAAATACGGTACTATACGCCTCATCGGCATGTCAGTGAGCTTATATGCAAGCTTACTGATAGGCACACCTTCCCCGGTGTTTTTTTATATATCTATGGCATGCTAAGTCGTTTGGTTTCATGTGCAGCCAAACCTACCGACCCATGGTTCGAACTGTTTCGAAGAAACGGGTGTGCTTCGAATGACACCCTGCACAAGGTTTTGGCGCTTTTCTAACATGGAACGCATGTGCGCACATAACCAACAAGGTCACAAAACATGCCACCGCTTCTCGCAGGGCTACGCAAACATGTTCAACGTATGGAAATATAAATGACTCTCCCGTTTGGGAGTTGGAGCAGAACCCCTTCGGGGTAAACAATAACCACACAAAACAAGGGCTGCCAACGGCTCGCCCCTTGTAGCGCCAACCACAACGTGGGTTGGGCGTACATCCAGAGATGGGTACACCTTTCGGGTACCCCTGGAGATGGGGAATCCTTGCCAAAAATGGCCCAAAGGCCTTACACTTGAGCGTCCGAAGCCATAACAATAGTGCCGACTCCCAAACGCAAGCAAACGGCAAGGACACAACTCCCCCTGTGCCGCCAGCTCAAATATGCAGATAAAAAGGCCCCAAATATTTTAAAGTTACCAAAAAGGCCATTTGCCGGACCCACGTGGAGTCGTTGAGGGCCTGTTTTCGCTTCCACAGCATGTCACTGCAGAATGGCACCAACCCACTGTATGGCCCCTTAGTATCCTCGTCACCAATTTTGTAAAGGAAACGCCGGAGGTGCATCAGCTTGGTGAGAGCCTTGGAGCTCGTGGGGTATGCCTCCACCTCCAGCCTCTTACAACACCTTTTGATAGATGCCAAGATTGGGAGGAGGGACTCTAGGTAGCCCCATTGTGTAATCTCGATGGGATTATTGTATTCGGGGTGCAACCCAAACCATCTGTCGATGGCCTTCCTCAGGCGCACAACCCTTTGCAACATAAAAAATATACTATTCCATCGAGTGTCCATAGACCTCACCAGCTGGAGTACCCTCCGCAGGTTGGGCCTCCTGCCACCTTCACCCGACTCATTGGAGGGCACCTCTGATGCAGACACCCCCTCCTCATCACTAGAAACTACGTTATTACCCTCCTTTATTATTTCCACTTGCAGCCTTCATAGCTCAGCTGTGGCTTTCGCCCTGGCACGCATGTGGTTCACCAGCGTGGAGACCCTGCCATCGTAAGGACATATGCACACTGCTGATGAAACAATTCCTAAGCAACAACAGCTGCAGCAGTTGCAGCACACACAAATAACCACCAACATATATGCACACACAGCAACACACACACCAGGACACACCAACATCATAACTTACCGGTCTATTGCACTACACAGCTTTTGGCAGCCTTTGGTATGGGTGGCGCGGACACCTAGGCTGGTCAGGCCATGGGTCATGACGTTGTGGAGCATGTGGCAGGCACAGCGTGACCAATCAACCATGCCGCCTCTGGGTTGCTCCCCCACATCATGTGCTGTTAGCTCCCCCCTAATAGCCCGCCTAATGTTGCCCCCAGCGTCCGTGACAAAGGACGGCCTTCAGCCGGTCATCCCATACTTCTCCAGCTCCCTGCGGGCCAGGTCCACCACCACTGCATACACAAACACGTTGTGACAAGCAACAAACCACTCGACCAGCTGGTACTTGGGCAGTCGCTGTTGCCCATTCACCCCATCAC
This sequence comes from Ostreobium quekettii, assembly GCA_905146915.1. Taxonomy (NCBI): domain Eukaryota; kingdom Viridiplantae; phylum Chlorophyta; class Ulvophyceae; order Bryopsidales; family Ostreobiaceae; genus Ostreobium; species Ostreobium quekettii. Next base: position 13,359 of record CAJHUC010000441.1, on the reverse strand, counting down.
CCCATACTTCTCCAGCTCCTTGTGGGCCAGGTCCACCACCAGTGTATACAGAAACTGCTTGCGACAAGCAACAAAGGCAAATATCACAAATAACAAACAACACGACCAGCTGCCAGTTGGGTAGTCACTGCTACCCATTCACTGCACAACCTCTCACCTTCAGCCGTGATGCTCTCCGCCTCAACAGGCACCAACCCCATGCACCTGCTCCGCAGCCGCCACTGGCGGCTGGCGTGGCCATCATGCTGGTGCGTCTCCTCCACCCAGTGCATGGTCATTAAAAAATACTCTCGCCACGTGCGAGAGCGCCAAAGGTCGCAGATGAAGGCCGGCTGCACTTTATTCCACTCCTCCATCCCCCGGAGCTTCTGCACCGCCTGACGGTGCATGGATGCCACCTGTAATAACAACAAAGACACTATTTTCAGGCTGACAACCAACACAGTTGTGTGCTGCAGACTATATCACATGGACACCATGGGACAACAGAACATATTGCACACAATGCATATGGCGACAGGGTAACAGCGGACTTTGTTGGTGATGGCCTTCCGGATGAAGGAGGGGCAGCGGCCGTTGAGTGTCTTGCACATGCGGCGGAAGTTTGGAGACTCAACAACGGATAGCTGAATGCTATCCGCTGCGATCCAGCGGGTGATCGTTGACCGCATTTGCTGCCACGGGGCAGTTCCTGTGGCAAAGGCCTCCTGCTGCATGTAATGTGCCACTTAGAGGTGGCCACCCGGATCCGTTAATAATGGATAGAAGTTAATTTCCGTTAATTTTCCGTTACTTAATGGAAAATAACGAAAAAAGACAAAAAATAACCAAAAATTAACGGATTTTTGGATTTTTTGGGGATTTTTGGGTTTTATTCATACTTATAGTTTATGGAATTCGCTATTAGAGAGTATGTTTGTATTTTATTTTAACCTATGCATACTAGATTTTCAACTAGCCGCAGTTGTTGTGATTTTTTGGGGGTTTTTTCGATTTTTTTGGAGTTTTTTCCTTTTTTCTGAATTTTTCTCCCTTTTTCTTTAACGGAATTTAACGGACAGCTGATAAAAATTAACGAACCAGACTTAACGGATCGGATGGCATCTTTGAGTGGCCACCTCTAGTGCCACCACTCCCACCTCGCGGCCCTCCTCAGCCATCCGCGCAAGAAACTCAGCCATGGGAAAAGCAACACCATCTGCCCGTGCTTTGTCTGCCAGCTCCATGGCAACGGACAGCGTCCGTCGCGTAACTTTGTGGTGCCCCATATGCTTTTCCGCAGTCGAGAAGGATGACAACTTGAAGGAGATCCCTTTGCCGCATATGCGGCAAATGATCTTGCTGTGGTCGTCTTCCTTCCCCATAACACTCAGTGTTACGACAGTCTGTCGTATCTTGCAAGGATGCCAGGCCGCCCCTCCTCTTCCATATACAATGGCTTCACCCACCGGCTGCCGCGCTGCCCAGACCCCAACGGTGGGGCCACACACCTATTGCTGCCAGAGGCGACCCCCACCCACCCCCTCCCTCCATTCGGGCCCGTTTTGCCCTTGAGGGTGCATTCCCGCCCTCGCTGCCGGCCGCGCGTTTCACCCTGCTTCCAGAGGCGGCCCCTGATGCCGTCAACGGGCCCCCAGGTGTCGCCACCAGCACAGATGCAGACCCCACTGTGCTGCTCACTGACGCGCCCTCGGGATCCCCGGCCGGCAACAGCCCTTCAGATGCCCCAATAGCTGGCAGCTGTTGTAGGTTCAGAGCCCCCTCTGCGCTGGGTTCCAGATCCGAGTCCCCTAGTTCCCCCGCCACCAAATGCGAAAAGTCAAACAGGTCCTGGAGTGGGGCGCTACCACCAACAGACGCCCCCTAGCCTTCCCCCCCTGCCGCTGCCACCGCCATCCCCGCGGGCCCGGATCCCTCGCCTTGGGGGGTGGGGGACCGCCTTTTCGGGCGCCCCTTTGTCTGGCCCCGGGCATCCCCTGCCGCAGGTTGTGGGGGGCCACCTTGGTGACGTTAGGCTAGGGGCCGTGATTCCCCGGCCTTCAGATGCTGCCGCCGCTGCGTCTGCTTGGTCTTGCAACCCATCGCAATAGGTGCAAACTGTGCTACAGGGGGGCAGGGGCACCACGTTTGTGGCCCACGCGTCAAATCTCATCGCTGCATTCTTATTGGTCCACGCATGAATTTGATATTGTTATGTACCGTGGAACGGCTTCCAGAATGGGTTCTAGGACGGCCTAGGACGGCCTTCAGAACGGCCTAGGACGGCCTTCAGAACGGCCTAGAACGGCTTCCAGAACGAGTTCTAGGATGGCCTAGGATGGCCAGCCTTCAAAACGGCCTGGAACGGACTCTGGACCGGTTTGGAATGGACTCTGAAGAAGCCTGGGGTAGTACAAGAACGGAATCCTAGGCGGGCCGTACTACCCTGGAACAGAATTGGGATGGCTGAACACCGTCCCAGATCCATCCCATTCCATTCCAGCCCAGGGACGGATCCGTCCTTGGCCGTTCCTGGGCCTACCGGCCTAAGGACGGGGATAGACTCCGGTCCGTCCCCGTTCCCGTCCCCGTCCCCGTTCCTAGTCCGTCTTAGAGGTGGCCACTCAAAGGTGCCATCCGGTCCGTTAAATCCGGTTCGTTAATTTTTATCAGCTGTCCATTAAATTTCGTTAAAGAAAAAGGGAGAAAATTTCAGAAAAAAAGGGAAAAAATCCAAAAAAATCAAAAAAAACCCAAAAAATCACAACAAATGCGGCTAGTTGAAAATCTAGTATGCATAGGTTGAAATAAAATACAAACATACTCTCTAATAGCGAATTCCATAAACTATAAGTATGATTAAAACCCAAAAATCCCCAAAAAATCCAAAATCCGCTAATATTTGGTTAATTTTTGTCTTTTTTGGTTATTTTCCATTAATTAACGGAAAATTAACGGAAATTAACCTCTGTCCGCTATTAACGGATCCGGGTGGCCACCTCTAGTCCGTCCCCGTTCCTGGACGGCCCACCTCTGGCCTCACGTTTCACGGCCATATCCATCGTGGGAGGGGGCAACAACCCTTTTGCTTCTTCTACGGGGGACAGGTCGTCAGAGTCATCACTTTTATCGTCCGTCTTGGTTGTCTCGTTCGCAGTGTCCTTATAGCATGTATTACCAATCGTCAAGTCGCCACAGTCATCAACGGTGCCCTGAATGGGGGATTGGTTCTCCTGCCCCTCCATGCAGGCCACTTGCGGTGGTTGTCGACCTTTGGGATTGTCTTCTCTATAGTCTTCTCTTCAGTTGCCTCTGGGCAGCAACCCTCGTCTCTCGCACTGTGCGGTGGTGGTAGGGTAACGTCCTGAGCATCGGGAATTGGCTCTTGCGGAGTTCCCGTCTTTTGTGGGTTCCCGCAACTTATTGTAACTTCTTTCCCTTGTGTAGTTTGTTGTCTCTTCGTTTGTCGCTCCCCCGCTATTGATGCAACAGTTTGCCAATTCGCTCAGAACGTCCTGGCTAAAAGCATGACCTTTTGGTTCCTCCATGCTGAGAACTTGGAGCGCTTGGTAATAAGGATGGCATTATTTTTCGTCATCCTCTGAGTAGTCCAGGTAATCCGTCTCTGTAGTTGGTACTCGCATTTCCCCGTAGCTTCCTTGACCGGTGCCCTGACTAGAACGGGGTGCTTGTGGGACCTTCCGCAATGGCGTATGGTACAGGGTGGTTGTGGTCACTGGTCGTATGACATCTCGGCCTATGGTCATTTCACGGGTGATCCAGTCGGTCTCAGGCTCCACTTCTTCCAGCCACGGTAATCCTAAAATTAAGTTGAAGATCCCTAACGGTATTTCTACCATAGCCAGGGATATCTCGCAGCCTCCCATAACGAGTTTAAGTCCATGACGTCTTACGGCGTCTTTTACTTTACTTCCATCATCCAGCGTGACGTCTAGGTCGTTAATCGTCACGCGGCACCTTTGCTTGCTTTCCTCCGGCAGTATCCCTTTTGCCATGAAGTTTCCTGTAGCCCCAGAGTCCACTAGGGCATGGATGGTATGTCCCTCCAGCTTTCCGAAGTAACTTGGTAGCTTCAAAGTTCCAACTCGTGCTTCCCATGTATTTCCGCAGTATGACTCGGGCACATCTCCCTGTCGGTCTTGTCATTTCTTGATGTTCGTTATGCTATGATGTCTGACGTCCCGACCTGTAGTGGTACGCTCCCCAGGCCGCGGATTGGTGGCACAGTCCTTCGCAAAGTGTTTGTATCCCTTGCACCGGTGGCACTGGAAACCAGTGGGTCTTCCTCCTTGTATGTTATCAACTTCCATAGGTGTAGGCGCAATTCGTGGCACCGGTCGGGGTAGGTTTTGCTGAGGCGGCCCGGTAATCTGGTGCCTTGATGTCCTGTTCACTCTAAACAAAATGTCGTCAGCCTTCAGTGCATGACTCATCGCCTGCTGGAGGTTTTGGGGATTGGCTCGTTCCACGTCGAGTCTCACTGTGGGTTTTAGTCCTCGTTTAAATTTAGCACCCTTTCGTGCAAAATGTCGTTAGTGGACACCAAACAAGTGTAGAAATGGAAATGTTGCATAGCTTCAAAACATGTTTTTCTTTAATCTTGAGCATGTTTATTGCATTTTGGGTCGATTGCACTTATTGGAAACCACTAATGTTGAACGTCTTTATAAGCACACAAAGTCCACTTGTTGCACACAAAATGGAGAACAGGCCATCCAACGAGCAAAACATACTAGCCTCCACCACCGAATGGCTACTCCCTTTAGGCACCATCTGCGAGGAGACTTACATTTCTTCCGTTCTCTCCAATGCCTCTTCCAACCGCTTCCTATATTCAGGGTGTAGAAGCCCCCTACACGTTCCATACTTTTCCACCCATGCCTCACACAACACACTATCTGAATTGACCTTGCCAATGGCGGAACCCTCTGACCAACGCCCATCCATTTGGAAACTTTCCTCTGCAAGATATGCAAGGCACCCCTTTGGGCAATTTTGCGCAGGGGCACAATCACAATCATAATACTTAACTTTGAAGAGCTTGCTTCCACCCTCATCACCAGGCGTGGACTCTACCACTCGTGCGATGTCAAACCGGCAGCCCCATTCCATTGTGGCGTGGTTTTCGGTGTGTTTGCGGGCGATGCGCCCGCCGAGGCGCCCGATGGGGCTGTGGGGCCCCCTCCGCCGGATGGCCAGTGGGCTTTGCGGGGCGCTCGTCTCTTTGGATGCGCAGTGTGGGCCCAGGCCTCCGGAATGGCTGGGCGCGGGGTGGCCGTACGTGCAGTGGGTGCGCGCGGCGCCTTGCGGTCTGCGGGTGCAGCCGCTGGGAGGCGAGTGGGCACGAGTGGAATTACAGGCTGACGTGCGGGGCCGGTCACATAACCCCCACATGCAGCGGTACACAATCGACAGAATAGCGTATCAAATGTACCATATCGATAGTATCTCATCCCCGGGTATGGTAGGGGCCCAACCGTAAGTACTGGAACTTTTATAAGCCATGACTCCACTACCGCTAACCCGTTTGGGATGATCCAAAGACCTATGGAAAGCTAACAACCTCCTCTGTCCCATCTAGGTACAATTTCATGTCAATTATCATTTCCCAGTGAATAATTGGAGTAAACCGGCTACCCCCTAGTAGTTTACACAACACATTGCATCTTCATCAGACGTGAGGATTGCCACCAAGTTGCCTTTGCAAATATCCCTTGCCAAGTCAAACGCGCGGGCAGCGCGCCCCTTTGGGAGAGCTGCCACATGCCCAAATAGCAAGGGGGCCTCCCCCCGCACAGGCCCGATATCCCTGGGACACCAGGAATGATAAAACTTCAGTGGTGCCTTTGGATGTGCTAAGGATATGGCACCATGGTGCAACTGGACAAGAGCCGCCAAGCAGGTTTTTAGGAATGTAAGAAATTTTTCTAAGCATTTACCTTGGCACAAATGGTGGTCGGCCCTCGGGAGCATGTGCCCGTCACTGGGGCGGGGCTTGGGGAGAGGTCGCAGACATCATGGGAAGTGGCTTGTCTATCCTGAGCCTACTACCGTTATCAACATGGAAGTTGGGTACGGCGCCACCACCTTTGGGAAAGGTCATCTCGTGGGTGGCGATGAAGTGCCTCCACCACCCAACTGCACGTGCCATTCGACAAAGTTTCCGAGCTTTCGCAGGCTCGGTGTTGGATGGGTCCCCGCACACATCCAGTTGATGCTGCCAATGAACTATCTTCTGAGTAGCATACCGCTTAACCTCTTTAAAGTTGTGCAATTGGACACGAGCTTCCCATTTGAGTTCAGTGAACTTGGGGATATTCATTGGGTCAACAAAAACTGGCCACCCCCCTCTTGATGGTGTCCCCACCCATGGGCAACTTTCATCATCATTCTCCTTTGCATACACCACTGGCACGCCATCCTCCAGCAACACTTTGAAGACGTGGAAACACCTAAGGACAAACATCCACGTTTTTTGTCTCAAGGATGTGGAAAAGATGTTAATGCACAATGAATAATAACGGCGATTGAATATGGCCAAACACGGCACCCATATTTCTAAAGTCCAGAGTGATGATATTCCTAATATTATGGAAACAAAACACTCACCTCTTACTGAGCCGGTCGGTGCCAAGTCCATGGAAGGTGTGCAACCAAGATAGGCCATCCTCCTCATCAGCTTCCTCTTCTTCCATTCCCCCACACCGCCTGTCCCTACTATACCAAAGCAAGCGTCGGAAATCCAAGACGTTGTGACGTGGTTACTTGGGGTTAGGCTAAAATTGGCATTTTTGAAGCGATGGTTAGTGGAAAAAGTGCAAATACGTTAAAAGCAGCTTATTCAAGAGCTTTTGATACCAATAGCACCTTGAAATGTCCAATTCCGTGTACAAATGGCGAAGTTATGGCCAGTTGAAGTTGTAGTACTTTAGCATGGGATTCGGACCGGTAGATAGAAGCATCGGGGATTATGCGGAGCTGATTTAGGTGAACTGTGGATGGTGACGATGTGCTTGGATGCGCACGTGTGTTGTCTTATCATGATGTGACTGCGATGGACCCGCGATCGGGCATCGCGCATGCAATATGTGCGCGCGCATGCTGTGAATCTATGTAACCGTTCTGGCCCACTCTCTGGCCTCCCGCAAGCCAGCGAACCACCACCTCGCTGCGCCACCACCACTCGCCGATAGCAGGCCCTGGGGATTGATCCCCGTTAAGCATTGGGCCCACCGCGCGACCACAGGAGCGACTGCCCCAGATACGCCCACCGTCCAAGGTGGAGAGGGCCAGCTGACCTCCAATAGCCGAGCTGCAGGGCAGGGCGACCCCAACGCCTCCGGATGTTACGCACAACGGCCTGAAGTAGGGGACGCCTTACTAACGGCCCTTGGTGTGGAGGACGCCCTGCCCATGATACCTAATCCTCAACCCACTGTAATCATTCTAGGTATTAGGATACGGGAGTAGGAAGGGTGGTCCCTGTAAGGACCTAGGTGCCCGGCGAGGTGGGTCCACGGCTCAAAGATGGCAAGAGCCCCACACCCACAACCTTTTCGTATCATTTGGTTGCGGAACCACTTGTGGGTGGTTACCATGCTTTCGACTGGGAGCGCGCGGAAGAAGAAGCAACAGGGCTTCTTCCCCGGCCTCCTCGATGGAGGCTGAGGAAAAGGATTCCACAGCCCGACAGGGCACACCCGAAATGGGAGATTCACCCTGACAGGGGACCCCGGTAAGTTCGGCCGGTGAGGGAACCATAGCCCGAAATGGGCAAGAGCAGGAAGAAGTCCGAAAGGACATAGCCGGTGCATCGTCGGGACAAGAGGAGCCAGAAGAACCCAACCACCCGATGACCGAGGCGGAGGCGCCCCAAGAAGAAGAGGCGGCGGAGCCGGGAACCATGGCGGCCCTTCTTCAGGCACCGGGCATCATGGAGCTCTTGCAACAAATGGTGGCCGCGGCGGCTTCGAGGGCTCGGGAGACGCGTGACAAGGAGACCGCCGCCCGGATCGCCAAGCTGGAGATCGTGGCGGTCTCTGCGCAGAAGGAGGCCAGGCGACATGAAGTCGCGCTAAAGAAGGCCAAGGAGCAGAGTCGCCAGGCCGCCGAAGCAAAGGCATCGGCTGAACAGCAGGTTGCCGCACTGAGCGACCGACTGTTGAAGCAGAAAATGCGGGCGAGAGAAGCGGAGGAGAAAATCGCCCAACCCGCAAAACAGGCCGAAAGGGCCCCTAGTCCGATAGGACAGCCGATGCCGATGATTCCAGAAGCTGAGGGCGACTGGCAGACGGTCGGCAAGCTGCGGGCAAAAAGAAAGAGCCCATCGCCAGGTGAGACCGGACGGAGAGAGCGGACGGGTTCGAAAACAGGCCAAAAGGCCAACACCCCAGAGCCACGGGTCAGGTCACAGGTGCACATACGGACACCAAGTGAGCCGGAAATGAGCAGTGGCGAGTCGCTCACAGAAAGCGCTCGTGCTGTATGAGGACCAAGTCCAGACAGGCCGAAAGGTCACGATTGGAGTCCCCAGGGACCCGCATTACCGGAGTGGGGACCAGGAGAGAGTTGCAGAGTGCTGGAATTTATTCCAGACACTGGGGAACCGTACAGCCGGCAGCCCCCATGCAAAGCTAAGTGGACTAAGTTCCATAGCGATCGCATCGACGATCTGGATGAAGGCTGGCAAATGGCCGCTAAACGGTTTAGGGAAAGATTAACCACCGCGAGATTGATACGGATCCAAAGGTGGTATGGTCCTGGAATGGCCGATCAGATTGCCAATAGAGGTGGCCACCCTGATCCGTTAATAGCGGACAGAGGTTAATTTCCGTTAATTTTCCGTTAATTAATGGAAAATAACAAAAAAAAACAAAAATTAACCAAAAATTAACGGATTTTTGGATTTTTGGGGGATTTTTGGGTTTTAGTCATACTTATAGTTTATGGAATTCGCTATTAGAGAGTATGTTTATATTTTATTTTAACCTGTGCATACTACATTTTCAACTAGCTGCAGTTGTTGTGATTTTTTGGGTTTTTTTTTGATTTTTTTGGATTTTTCGGGTTTTCTGAATTTTTCTCCCTTTTTTTTTAATGAAATTTAACGGACAGCTGATAAAAATTAACGAACCGGACTTAACGGACCGGATGGCATCTTTGAGTGGCCACCTCTAATTGCCAAAGAGGACCCAAATTGGCCAGAAAAGATGGCCTTCGCACTTAGGCATATTCCCGAGCTTTGGGACTTGAGCGAGGGAAGTCCGGAAAGACCGAACCCCAATGTACCCCACGAACGGTGGGAGGAGATCTCTGAATTGTCGTTTTCTTCATGCGCTTCCCCATTACCAGGCGACATGTCGATGCAGGTGCAAGTGCATAGAAGGGAAAATGAGAGACGACATATTCGTAACCGGGATCAGTTTGCCCGTGCGAAGAAGTTGGATGAGCAAAAGGCTCTGAAATATAGCCAGCGCAGAGAGTAGAGGTGGCCACACTCGGGTACCGTCCGCTCCGTTGCGTCCGGTTCATAAAAGTGAGTGTGATATTCGTCCGGTAACATCCGGTCCGCTGTTTGCCGTACTGCCGTCCGCAGAATCCGGCTCTCACTTTTTCTTCACCGTTATTTGCCGTTAAATTAACGGAGGGCGTGCGCGGCGTCCGGTCCGCGACAAAACATCCGTGGATTCATAATTTTGGTCCGTTCTGTCCCGTAGGTACTTGCTTTCCAGCCACGGCAAGGTCAAGGCGAAGTTGCCAGGGGTTTCCATTTTGCAGCAGCTCGAATTGTGTTGGTTGCACGCTTCATAAACGTGTGTGGGCGTTTTCCAGGTCATGTATTCTGCGGTTTGTAATACATGGAGTGTTTTGGAGAACTGAACAACACACAAGCCGTGTGTAAAGTTCCAGTGTATGGCATGCCAACCTGCACCACTTGCTGCGGCTGGTACTGCTGCATAGTACGCAGTGCGCACCACACTCCCATTGCAAGTCTTCCCGGCCATTGCAGCAAGGGTTGGGCATAGTTGCAATACCAAACGCGGACACACAAACACCCACATCACTTGAGGCAGGCGGCAAAGAGGGTTCACCTCTGAACACAGTTGAGCCACTCAACATACTTGGGAATGGGTGATACGTATCACATATAACGATGGGTTGCTGCGGCGGTACTCCACAGTTTCCACGCCAGGGCAGCGAGTGTAAAGCCTATCCAACATAGTACGTCGAAGTTCAACAGCTCAACACATGAAAACGGGCAATGAATAATACGAGTCGTTATTTGTTATCGTCCATCTCTACCTATTGCACCCTCACTGCGGCGGTACTCTAGAAGTTTCCACGCCAAGGCAGCGACTGTAAAGTCTATCCACCAATCGCAGTACTTGTTGGGACGCATTTCTTGAATAAAATTTTCTTCTATCTATATGATACCCAAGGTTCATCCACCACTCAACATAGTGTATTCAAGGTGTGCACATCAACACAGGACAACGGAATATTACAAGTCATGATATCTTATCTTCTATCTCTATGGTAACCGCACCCTTGCTGCGGCGGTACTCCACAGTTTCCACGCCGGGGCAACGAGGGTGGTCACCGGTGGTGATCCAAACTTTGGAATCCAAAGTCACTACTTCCCTCCCTTCCCTCCCTTCCCTCCCTTCCCCCCCTTCGTGCGTCGATGCGCTAGCTTCTGCTGCGACCATCCACTCTCTGCCATCTGCCACCCTAGCAAGCTTAAATGATCCACGTTCTCGGGCTTGAGAACCATGCGCTTGGCCCGAACTATTAGACCGGCCTTGGAAAAAGATCGTTCACTACTGGCGCTGGAGGCCTGCAACACAACCAAAAATACTCAGTACTTCTCAGCCTGTGAACTTCATAAGGGCACTGTGGCATGTATGCACAGCCAGTTGTACTCAACCACTCACCTGTGTTGCTAGTATTCGACGTGCAAGCCTGGCCACCAAGGGGAAGCTGGTATGATTCTCTCGCCACCAATCCCCTGCACTCCATTTCTTTTGATACTCACATGCTGGTGTCCATTTCAATTCAAACCACCTTTCGACTTCGGCCTCGATGGGGTCCATATGCTGTGGGGAGGATGGGGCCCGTCTTCTCCTCTTTGATCGTCGGAAACTTAGTGGTCCCTTAGGTGGGGGTGATGCCGCGTCAAGCCAGCTCTGCTGCACAGCCTGTGCTGCAGCCTCTTGGGATGATGAGCCCGAGGATTGGACTTCGGGCGCCTTCACCACGTGCCTCAACTGCAGAAGTCATATGCATGCTGTTATTCACACAAGCAAAACTATCAACAGTTGGATGCAGACATTCACAAAGGCAAAGGCCACAAATCAGACCTCAACTCACCAATGCCGTCATCTCTTTCTTCAACATCGCTTGGAACTTTGCCAGGGTGTCATATTCTTCCACCACATTCGGCCAATCGTCAGCGTTGTTCCAGATCCTCCTCATCCAGTGCAATGTATTCCTCCTTCCGTCCACAGCCGCCGCTAATGCCCAGCAATATATTAGATTGACATTATCACAATCCGCACACAATTTCTGTGTGAACTCAAAGGCGAAGTCATGCAACACAGGTTTTGCGTGTGCATCGGTGTCACTGACATACAGCCGGTCGTAAAGCAACTTCAGTACATTATATAAGACATCCGATATGGTGATGTAGTCGTCCCCCTCACATCGCTCTGACAATTCCCGTATACACTCCAGGACTGGCAGCACTTGTTTGAAAATGCACCACCCAGATGCTGGTATAATGATCTTAGCAATTCTCGCGTTTGCTGTATACTCGCGGATTCTTCTCTCCAACAAAACCGCCCTCTTAATCAAAAAATACATGCTGTTCCACCTCGTCGGGCACCAAGTCCCCAGACGCAATATTCGCTTTGGACAAGCCTGCTCCATTTCATTGTCAGGAACCGTCAGATCTGCATCAGGATCATCGGGCAACACAGCAACATCATCATCTTCCCTTACACCCGAGTAATCCTCCTCCTCATCATCTGATGATACATCGCCGGCCCCTGCCTCCTTTAGCAGCTTCTTTTGCACGCGGCGGAAAACACTCCAAGCAAGTGGGCGATTTGTGAAAATGAGTTGCCAATTCGCGAAGCGGCTGCACGAGCTGCTGAAACTCGTCAACATTTTGGAAAGCGGCCTTGACTGCGGTATTTAACAGATGGCAAATGCAGGGGTGCCAATCAAAAATATCCTTCTTCTCGGCTGCTGAAATCATATTGGAGGCGCAGTCCGTGGTGAGAGCCACACGATCGCATGGCGACTCGTCCTGAAACGCATGCACAGGGTCCGCTTCCATCTCCGACTCCGTCATGACTTGGTCACGCAGAACTACAGGGTGCAGGCCATACTTCAATCGGATCTTTAGCAAGACACGGCTTATCGCGTCTGCAGTGTGGCTCCCAGGGAAGTTGGTAGTCCCTGTCACCACCAACGTGTTGTGCTTTAAAAGACGGGGGTTACCTTTTGCACATGATATACGTCATACTACACTGGCCGATGGCAGGCCAGTACTGATGGCTATCGTGCCATGGCAACAGCATCCACGATTCATGTTCAATCAGGCGTGATTCCCGGCCAGTGAAGGCCGGTACTAGTGCAGCGAGTGCACATGACACGGTTGGCAAAGCACACAAGAGTGGTCACTAATCACGGCATGCATGCAAACAGAAAAGAATTGATATTCATGATATTCATGACATGTCACACAGCATTGGCCGATGGCGGGCCAGTACTGACGGCTATCGTGCCATGGCAACACAGCATCCACGATTCATGTTCAATCAGGCGTGATTCCCGGCCAGTGAAGGCCGGTACTAGCGCAGCGAGTGCACATGACACGGTTGGCAAAGCACACAAAAGTGGTCACTAATCACGGCATGCATGCAAACAGTAAAGAATTGATATTCATGACATGTCACACAGCATTGGCCGATGGCGGGCCAGTACTGATGGCTATCGTGCCATGGCAACACAGCATCCACGATTCATGTTCAATCAGGCGTGATCCCGGCCAGTGAAGGCCGGTACTAGCGCAGCGAGTGCACATGACACGGTTGGCAAAGCACACAGAAGTGGTCACTAATCACGGCATGTATGCAAACAGTAAAGAATTGATAACCACGAATATTGAAAATATCATAGGACACAGAATATGCCATCCAAACTCACCCAGTATGCGTTTCTTCATGCTCCAATCGGCATCCACCCAATGCAATGTCACTGTTATGAACGGGTGCGTGTTCCTGCTTGTCCAAATGTCCGTTGTCATGGCAACTCGCGACTCGTCTCGGATTTGGGACACCTCTTCCCTTATTT
>CAJHUC010000440.1:0-80833 GCA_905146915.1 Ostreobium quekettii | reverse complement strand
TGGAACACTCGGGAGGAGTTTGAACCTTCCCCAATTCAAACCCTCCAAACCTCCTACCCCTAGGTGGGAGACTCCGACCTCGCGCCACCACATGACTCTAAAAAGGGGATGGCGCTTATCGCTGTTCGCCCACAAGTTGAGTGGGTTAAGACTTTCCTTTTCTTTTCCCTAATATAAAAGTTCTCTCTCTCACATTCATTTCTCTCTATTTGTCTTTTTGTATTGTTGATGCCTCTTGCTCACCTACTCAGTATCCCCTCTTCCACGCTAAACCCACGCCATTCTTCACCACTTCTAATCCCTGTTAAAACTGCCGTTAGTCATGAGCACCGGCACATCAAAGGTGGGCTCATGACCGACATAGGGCAGCTGACTGGGCCACTATCAAACAGCCAGTCAGGATGAATGAGAAAAGGAAAAGAGAAGCCAGCGAAGAAAAAAACATATATGCATTCATAAAAAAAGAACAAAGAAGAGCTTTATGTAGACGGCATATCAAGAAGATATCTGATGGTCGCTGTGCCTTTACAGTTTATGGTGTCTAACATACTGGCGGGACAATGGCTGTAGGAAAAAGACCAAGGAAACAAGACAAGCTACAATCCCTCAGTGGCTGTCCAGATCTGGACACGCTGAAGAGCATTGATACCGCCTGACTGGAGCTCCACCATTCATGAGCATGACCGCTGGAAGCTTTTGAGAGGGAAATGGGTTTTTTGAAAAGCAGCATCAGAAATTTGGATTAGATGAACACAAGTTTTTCCACTTGAAGCGGATCAGAGGGTTTGTGTTTGACGGCTGTTTGATGTTAGGCATTGTAACTGTAATCTACATGAGGATCTGAAAAGAAAGGACGACCAGCTGCGTGAGTAAATGGACCGTCTTGGAGCGTTCAGCCCAGGGATGTCACTGGGACACATGGGCAGAAGCTGGATAAGAAAAGTATGCATTAAAAGACCTGCCATAGACTACTAAGAACTGGGTGAGCAAAAATCCGTTTCACTAACAACGCGAGGTGAACAGAATGGCTGAAGAAGTGGCAGCTAAAGAGTAAATAACGAGTGAAGCTGAATTGGAAAGAAGCACGAAGCGATGCTGCTGAAGTTTATGCACAGTTCAGTATAAAGTGCTGCAGCTTGGTACAATTAAGTGTGGTTATCCGCATTAGAAATGTGGGTCTTATTGCTAGATTACAGTTGCTCAAATACGGATCTGAAGTAACTACTGGACATAAAGTCATACAACCACAGCGTCTGAAGATTGGTTGCTATGAATGTTCGCTGATAAGAAAGGGTTTCTTTGAAGAAACCGCTGAAAGTTCATGGCAGGGATTGAATAAGGAAAACAGCCAAGGGAAATATGACAGAGAGTAAAAAGGTGTAAAAGAACATAGCTGTACGGTGGTAAAGTTCTGACCGAACGTTGCTGCATTTTACTAAGAGTTTGGCAGCTGTAAGGGCAACTCCAAGCACTATGCCAGGGATGCTGGAAAAAAGCACCAAAATGGCCTGGCAACTATGTGCCTGCCAGTGCTTCAAATTAGGAAATGACTGTGATAGAAACGACGCACAGCGCCAGGGCATAGTGCACAAGGAGGCATGCTGCTGTCTGGGGTTCATTCCGATGATCAGGCATGACCCACAGGGCAGTACGGAAGCTGTCCAGCGGTCGGACTCACTCACAGCCCTGAAACACTTGAAAGGGGCTGTTGAATGCAACTGAAACTCGGCGCCAGTCCGTCCAGGATGGGCGGGACAAGGATGAGCTGGGTGCATTCGCTTATACTTGCGCATCAAGTAAAGTAGTTTGACTGACATCCATATTTGGATGCCGTACTGTGATGAAATGCGACCGACCTGTGTCGCATTGGCCTCCCATGTACCCAAACGCATACTGTCAAGAGTACGGAGACAGCCCTGTAGGTTGCCCAGTGCAACTGGGCCTTTTTTGATGTGTCACATGCGCTGACAGCCGAGTCAGCCGTACAGAGCCGCGGGAAACGGGCCCTGCGCCCGAGAAGCCTCCGCTTAAGACCCCTGCGGCCCGGAGGGCTTGCGCACGGCGTGCAAAGAGAGTCCGAACCCCGCCGGAGGTGCAGACCTGTTCAAGGCGCCATGGCCAACCTCTTGAACGTTGCGGTTCCGAATGGGACGCTCAGGGGAGCTGGAGGGGATGGCCCTGTTTGGGTCCCGCGAGCCAATGGCCTCTCTGCCGATCGCCAGCGGGAGCTTCGGAATGCTGTGGAGGGCCCGCTTGGCGTCCCGCTCGACTGGTTGGCCGCCCAGGGTTCCGGCCTGCCGGAGTTTTGGTTACGGACTGCTTGCGAGTGGACGTGGCGCTGGCGGCTCCGTCGAACAACGCAGCCCATGCACCTCCGACTGGAAGCTCGGGTCGTTTCTGCAGTACCGACGAGGCGGTGGGCCTTTGGCCTCCGCCAAATGGTGCGTATGAGGTACCAAACAAACCGGCGAGCGTGGACTCCAACCACGTCGCTGGCCTGGACTGCTGCGGAGTTTGACCGGCCGTATCGAAGGCCGAGGGCGTTTGGCTGGCCCGGGGAAGGCGCACCATTTGCACCGGCGGAGGGGAGTGGTGGTGCGCCGTTAGCGTGGCTGTTGCGCTGCGAAACGACGGAGTGGGAGGTCCTTTCTGCGTCACGGTTTCACGCCTGGATCCGTATCGAGGGTACCCTCCGCCTGGTGGACTATGAGGAAGGCAGATGGATGTCCGATGCGCTGAGCAAGAGAGAGGCTAAGGATGAAGAACGGGCGCGGAAAAGGGCTGCTAGGGCTACGTTGCCCTCGGAGTGGCCTCTGTTATACCGCGAACGGGTTAACCAGCGTGTGGAGCTAGGCGAGGAACCGGAGGATGCCCACCGTAGCGAGGCCTATGAGTGGGGCAGTGGGTGGATAAGGCAGCCAGGGGATACCGCTTACTATGGCACCCCCGGCTGTCCGGTTTGCTCGCGAGACACACCATGCGAGCTATGCGAATACGCGAGGGAGCGAAGGGTGTCGCCGAGGGGGTTGGTGACGACGGGGCCGGCCTGGATGGATGGAGACGTCGCGGAGCCATGGGGAGGGCGCGAATGGGAGCTGCGCCAGCTCGTGCGCTACGGCCTCCTCGACTGCGTCGAGGATCCGGAGGCCGAGGGGCTGGTCGGAGGAGACGGTGGGGACGACGCGGGCGGCGATGCGCCGGCTCCGGGCGCGGAAGGCGGGGCGTTGGCGGATGGCGAGGCGGGGAGTACGACAGGGGCGGCGGAGGGGCACCCTGGCGGGGTGCAGGAGGTCGAGATGGGTGACGCCGATGACGACACCGAGTATGTCATCGTCGGCGGAGGAAGCTACCCGGCATGCGGAAAAGTAATGGACGAAGAATGGACATTCGTGCGGAGGACATGAGGGACTGGAAACTGGGGGGAAGTGGCAGGGTCGTTTCCCTATAAGATGCCAATCATAAAGGTTGACTGAAAAGGGTTAGTAATCGGCGCTCTATACTTAATAAAGAATGTTGTAAGGGGTCTTTGAGCAAATAGAGCCTTTTGGCGGTTGGGTGGCTCAGTAAGATGATACTAGTGAGCTGAACTGTAAAGTGTGACTGAGTTATAGTACTTTGTTCGTGTTTCAAAGGGATCTGGAGGGAATATTCGAATAGTTGGGGGAATCTAGGCAACTAGGGTGAAGTTGCGCTCAATTGGTAAGCCAATAGACCCTGGATTGTTAAGTAAAGGGATTTTATTTGAGTATGTTGATCTGAACGGTGAAAAGGGGTGGAGCCAACTGATTTGTGTGATGATTTATGATCCATTTGAGGGAAGGGATATTCCAGGGAATATTCCTAGAATATTCCTAGATGAGGTACAATCTCTCGGACTATAAATAGGGGAGCGGCGCCCCTATTGTCGCCAGCCGAACTGACCAGTTGGTGGTCCCAAGGGACCAACCAGAACATTCTTTGTAATAATCCGTTAATTGGTCAAAGATTGAGTATAGGACACAACCCGTGGAGGGTTGTTTGGTGTGTGTGTGTGTGCTGAGTAAGTGTGAGCAAATTGTGAGTAACGAAAAGCTCCATTACGTGAGTGCTCTACTGCACTTGTGACGTGTCCTATTGGGAACGCCTGCGGGGCCCCAAGCGCGTCTAGAGTGTTGCTATTTTTAGTGTGTCCTATTGGGAACGCCTGCGGGGCCCCAAGCGCACTTTAATAGTAATTGCACATAACGTAATAGACTGGGAAGCCTACGGGGCCCCAGAAAAACACCCTCAGAGAAATCTGGGGTGCTGAGCTATAGTTATCTTACAGTACAATCACGCATTACTAAAGTATACAATACGGCTGGGCGTTTACAGCCTTGAGCTGTGCTCCCAAGACAGCTGCTGTACTTTGATGGTGACTAAGGGTGGTTGGAAAGTACGCCAGGGGTGCTGACCCCTCGAAGGCTCTACGGTATTCCTGAAAGGGAACATTGACATTTGATTGGACGCACCAAGAGTCCAGGTTAGATTGTCGAATCGTTATTAAGCTGCTTTAGGAGATTCTGACTGTCCTGGTGAACCGGTTGTTGCTAAGAGCTTATGTAAAGTGACTTGCAGCTGTACGTAAAATAGTACGCGTACACAGTGAGTGTTAAAGCCTAGAACCACATTGTGAAATTGGCGGAAGGGCTGACTGCCCTAGAAACCCTTGTGGCTGGCTGTCGTGTTCCAGAGACTTGATAGGCCTATTACTAACTGTACCAGTGATAATAAGCCACGCTGAGCGATCACCACAGTGACCTGTGCTGGACAGGCAGTTGATTAGGAATCAGAAAAACTCGATTACAGTTTGTAATTACATTCCCTTTGAGATTCCTAGTGTCAATTCAGTACAAACTTTAAAAACCCAATGCTGTCCATAGCATGAGCCGAGCTGGAAAAGCCTCTAAAGAACTAAGTCAGGAAGTTGACGCTCAAACTCCAGTTGCAAAAGTTACGACATCACAGTGTCCCCCAGCTCCTGTAAAGGCTGACCTGCATAGAGACACACAGGACACTCAAAGGCAATCACTGACAAAGAGCCAAGCTCGTCAGCTGCGAAAAAGCTGGAACGAGCTGTCAGGAAAAGTATTTGAAAATTAATGCACGGGCTGCCCTAAAATCTTTCACTAGACTGAAGAAAAACTGGATGTAAAGGTGTATGCTGATGATGTACTACTGTCTTTAGGCAGTGTACATGGTCCAGGCGTTAGCCCAAAGGATTTGCTGGGCATATTCATTAACACCAACCAGTTGTTGAAGTTCTGTAAGGTTGTAGGTGGTCTGTTCCTGACGCTGCTCAGCGTAAACCTATTCGCTTGCAGTCATATTTTTACCGCACGTCTTGTCAGATTACTCCTGAAGGTGTGCAGTCAGTGTTGGTGTGATCTGCTGTTGTTTATGCGGGGCGAAGGGTTGCAGCTGGCTGGCATAGCCAGGGAGATTGCCCGCATTAAGGGACAACTCAGTTTTCTGTGGAATTCTGAGCGCATACGGCGTAGTCAGGTCAGGCAGGAAAGGAACACCATACCCGTCTTGTCACAGCCTGTGACGGGTGTAATTGCTGGTCCAGTTACCAGCCCAATCCATTTTCAGCTGGCTTGTGCATTTGCAGCTGGAATTGTAACAGGTTGTTGTATGTCTTTAGGATCCCTTTGTTTGGGGATCTGGGTTGGACACATTCTCTAGAGTGTATACACGTGGCCGTAACTCATCAGCCTTAACAGGCAGTCACACGTAATGGCCATGCAACAATGTCAGAATATATAAAATCTATTCAGTCAATTGTGCTCCCATTTACGACCATACCATCGCGAAAGCACGTGAACCCATCAGCCTTCTAGCTCCTTTTTCTCTCGATCACTCTTTCGTGTTCTATGCACCATTGTGGCTGGCTGCTGTCGGCATTGTTTCGTTATAGGACATCTGGACTTTGCTACACTGGTCTCTTACGTGGTTCAGAAAGGAAGCGGTAACTCCCTAGGAACCTTTCCACACTCTGTAAGACCCGCACACTCGCGCGAGCCCATCAGTCCTCGAAAGTTAGACACAATTGGGCCGGATTAGTGTTGAGATGAGGGATCTTGTGTGTAGTCCTGATGTCGTAGTTCTTTCTTTTTGGTCATCATTTTTCTCTCTTGCTCCCCAGTCTACCAAGAGGCGCCACCACTGCCCAGCACCGGCGCCGGGCGCCCTGGCGGCGGCTTTCTTTAGGGGCGGGTGTCTTTTCACGCCGCGACAGGGGCCAGCCGCCCGCCTCTCTAGCGGTGCATCGCCGGAAACCGCAGACCCGCTGACGCCATTTGCGGGATCGATCTGTGGCGATCGAACTCAAGTGCGCTTCCCCTCGCACGGCACGCGGCCACGATCCTGGATAGCAGCGCCATTGCACGCTTAACGGGTGGCGGGACAGAGATGGGGGCGGGTGGTGCGTGTGTGCTTGGGATGACCCCACGGCGCCCATTTGCATGAGGGAATCTCGTGCGTTCCGGCCGGTGTTCGGCAGTTCCGATTGCGAGAAGAGACAGTTCCGAGACGGCAATGGCGCGATGGGCAATTTCGGGTGCGGGCAGTCTGGACGGGAGTCGGCGCCGGGAGCTATTCTCGCTAGGCCCTGTCCAACCTCTGTGAACATTTTTCTCTTGCCAACAGGATTTCACTGCTGTAGTTTACTCTGCTTTGGATCAGTTGAGCATACAGTGAGCTCTCCTTTACTTCAGCCTCTGAAAGGCTTGTTTCAATCCAGCGTAGCTCTATCAGCTTGCTTCAACTCATCGTGTTTAGCTATAGCTCAGTTTTCTCACAGATGCAATAATGGCCATCGTTGGCAAAAGGTGATTGTCACGCTAAATCTGGAATGTTACTGCAGACAAACTGTAAAGGCTCAAATGTTGTCATGACAATGTTCAAGAGCTTTTCTGCGCCTTGAGCCACACCCCATTCATACACATTGGTGAGGTCTCACATTCATGAAATGTCACCATAAAATGATTCACCCTCTTACTTGACTTAATGAAGAGCCCACAATGTATTTCACACATATTGAATTTCCCACTTAACAGCACTGCTTGGCCTTGGCATCTGACACCCTCATGCCCAATTTTGTTGTACTGGTAAAAACCCTTTTCGGGCGTGCAACTACTATGCCCATGGCATCATTGTGTGTGAGGGGGAAGGGGAGATGGGAGGGGATTTCCAAGGTACGTCAGGGAACTCGCTTCCTGTGGGACGAATATTATGAAATCATGTTGTGTCCTTGAAGAGAACTTGAAATGGGCCTCCAGTGTGGAGAGTTCCTTTTGCTCAAACTGGCTTCTTCAATCCAAGCTCGTGGTTCCAGATGGGATCAGGAGCATTGCGCACTCTGGTAGGGAGCCGTTGTAGAGCTAATGGACTGATCATTGACGATGCATGAAGCGCATTTCACTGGCAACAATTAAGATTGGCAATGCAGCAAGTGCTTCCTTGTGCTCATGTCGATAGCTGAATGGTTGGAGACATATGTATGCGCACACATCATTGTCAACTCAATCTGGCAGCCGATCAGTAGTCCTCACACCAAATTGCTAAACCTGTAGGCACGCATCTTGGGATTGAAGCAGGCTTTTGTTCGATTTCCAGATATTCTGGAGCTCTTTGAGGGAAGCTGCCTCATTTGTATTCAACAAATTAGGTTGACCTTTGTGTGCACATACAAGCATGCAAAATAACACAGCAAATGGAGTATCAATTCACAAGCACAATTCAACAGGAAACCCTGATCCACAGGAGAGACGCAAGGACTGCTGCGCCAGGCCTGTGTGTACAAGATCCCAACGAAACCCCCAGCAGCTGATACATTGATTTCCTACGTGACTCAATAAGCAACCGCTGAGCCACAGGAAGGGCAGAGTAGCAGCTGCATGTAAATGCCTAAAAGAAATCGCGTCCAATCGCCGCTTATCAGTTTGAGACGATCTCTCTAAAGGCATCATGATTGTGAATTACTAAATGGGCACACCCCTCTGGCTGTCCTGCTACTGGGAAAACGCCTCCTTGGCTGACTGTGATGCGTCGCATATCGTACCTCCCTGTGCATATTTACACCAAAGCAACTGCGCCCCCTTCACACCACTTCCACTGACGGGGTTCAAACATCTTACTAGGTTTGCAAAACTCTCAAGTACGCATCGTCTCCCCATTGCCCTGTCGTACACGCACACCCAGGCGTGCCCTTATGCCTCCTTCCCTCCGCAAGTAACATCCAGTAAAAACATAATACAAATTCCCGGCGTCCGTGCCAAAATTCTGCAGATCGGCACAAAATTGCCAGTGATGATATTATTCACAACATTTTCTGTGTTCTTTGACGTCGGAACGTTGTCGTTCTACTTGCAACCGATTCGTGCCATGATCAACGCAACGAACTGCCGGATCTCTGTTGCACCACATGGAATATATGTTCCTGGAATAGGTACACCGCACTGAGTTTGGGCATCGAACCCCCGACAAAATTGTGCCACAGTGACGCTACTGGCGCTAATGTTACATACACAATGTCCCCGCCGAAGATTACGATTGTGAATCAACGTTCATATAATTAACAATCTTGTTAATGAGTTTCTGCCAAGGATGACGTTGGGTGTGGGCGCGTCGGCCATGCTGGGACGGGCTGCCTTTCTGGACCGTTGCAGGGCCATCAAACGCCGGTTTCTGTCACCCTGTACCTGGGGTCAGTTCTGACCGCCGGATCGAAGGGGCAACCGGGTGATCCTTGTAACTTGGGCGTAGACAAGGAGACCGATCAATGTGGCCCTTGGGTTCGGCGGGAAGTTTGGCGGCAAGTGGGAACGGCTATTTGGGGCGTGACCCTTGGCGCTCCCCTTTATTTTGTTTCGCCCCCACCCGGCCCACCCTAATAGAGTGAGTTTCGGTTAGTTTTGAGATGGAGAGGGAGCTGGGTATGAGAACAAGGGAGCTGCCTCAGGGTTAAGTCACCATCAGTGTGGCATTAAGTACTATGCGAAGCGAGGGCACATTTCAAGTGGGTCGCCAATCGGGTCTTGTATTAGTGAGGTGATGGACACCAGTGCGTTTGTGAGTGCAATGTCTTGTCGTGTGGGAACACAGGGTTGGGGGGCGAGGGGGTGAGGGATACCAATAAGGCAGAAAGTATCTTAACCTCATTTGAGCGATTTCATTATCTCAACGTTTTGCTATTCCTGCAGCTCTGCACGCTCACAACTCTACCTGTATTCCGCCCCATTTACTTACTTCCAGGTCCAAACAACTCCCATCATTGGCCTTCCCTCACTCCTACACCAGTCTTTCTGCACCTTCCAGTCTCCCCAGCAGATGAACACGAGGCACCTTATTGCTGCGAAGTTGGACCTGATCGCCATACCCAAAAGCACAGAGCTCCATCGTCTGTATGCAAGGTAAGGGAGGCACAACAGCCTAACAATCGCGGTGGGGATTTGAGGAGAGCAAGAAGCAGCAACAGCAGGAAGACCCAGCGCAATGGATATTCCAAGTTCAACGTGGTGAGAAAGAAGAAACTCGTTCAATCACATTGCGCACTTCAAACAGAGTTGTTGCCTTGCAACACGCGTGAACATGATGGACTTCGCTAACGTTGCAACTGCTGTCGTGTTTCAGAATGGGGCGCGTTGATTGAGGATAAGTTTCACACACCAGTGGACCGGGCAAGTTTCCGGACGCGTCGCGGACACTGCAATGAGTGTCCGCGACGGTGACCCGAGTGTCCCCGACGCTGACTCCATGTCAGACACTATTGCCGTCACTGTCGGGGACACTCCCCAAGCAAAAGGGAACGCCGTGGATACAGAGACCGTCGCGGTCACTGCCGCGGACACTCACGCGGCCACAATCGTCACCATCGCGGTCACAATCGTGGACACAGCCATCATCCCAAATACAGTCAGCATCTTGGCCACTGTCGCAGATGGCAAGCACAATGTCCCCACCACTGTCCCCATCACTATCCGCGACACCAAACGCTGTCCCAGAAACTGTCCGCGATACTGACGCCAACCAGAACGTGTCTGTCACTGTCCCCGTCACTGCCCGCGACGCTCCCACGACCCGCAATGCGAAGCGTCCACGACACTATTGCGGATGGCGTAAAAAGTGTTGCGGTCAGTCTCCGCTGGGGACACTCATTTGGAGTGTCCACGACACACATTGGAGTGTCCGCGACACATCCGAAAAACACCCCTGGACACTAGTTAAACCCCAAAAAAGAAGCAACGGTCACTGGCAGCCGCAGGGCCCAGAGCAGACTTGGTGATGCCATCCTGTCGTGCATCATGGAGAAGAGGGGCCCACCCCGGCTCCCACCCGCCAACCCCAACGCCCATCCTCCCACAGCTATTTCTGCAATCTGCGAAATTAATATGGCGAATATGCCGGTCCAAAAATAGACCAGCTTTGAAATTCGACAAAATTTTAGCAGCATCTGAGCGCCATCAAACAGACCAAGTGACCCACGTTCTTTAACACAGTGTGTCCCAAACAGCGGGATAGTTCACCTTTTGATTACTAGCAAAGGTGACCTGGTAGGCGACCCAGGGCTTCCACAATTGAATCGCACCGGGAGAGGCTAATAATGGACATTCACTTGTGCAACAGAGTGATACCAATGTTGAATAACGATTTACTCATGTTAGTCATGGCAGCATATGTTTTTGTAGCGCGAGCGCTAGTAGGCTGCAGTATCCGCTTCCAAGATTGGGTGCTGTTGATCAGTCAGTGGTAGTCATTGAATGGCGTCCCTCCACGCGGTCCACACCTACCAGAAAAACTGTTGCTCCAGACACCGGCACGATGCTCTACATGACGACGACATCCCCTAGAACGAGCTCACGCAAGTGCAGCAGGCGTGCGGTCACAAGCACCTGATCAGCATTTTCATTGTGCGCGAGCTAGCAGCAGGAAATGTGCGAAACTCGAACTGACGTTTCCTGCAATGAGCTACATGCGACACTTGAATGGCGTCACTCCTCTACGCGCGGAAGTCTGGATTGTGTGGCTTGGAGGTTGCCTTGTGTGCGGCGAGCAGCGTCCGTGATTGCGGTCCAGCCAAATGCGTGGGCAGTTTGCCAGCTGCCGTGGCCGGCACGCTCACTCAAACAATGTCTCTAGGTTTCAACGGCGGGAAGATTTCTCTTCAAGCATGTCTCTTAGGCAGTTCACATGACAATTGCGTGCCGCCACAGTGCCCATATTGTTGCAAGTTGCAGTCAGATACTTTGGATTTGCACGAAGTGTGCAGGCACATGGCTGCTGCATTGGCGAGCGGCCGACCTGAAGCGTATTCACCAGGTGCGCTGGCTTGGCTGGAAGTGCTGTCACCGCCAGCCACATGTACACCTGATTGCACGGCGCAAGACGTGTTGGGATGTCAAAGCTAACATACGTGGGCGCGCTCCAGGAACCCTTGTTTTGGCATTGGTTGAAACCTCCAGCAGTCGGTCGCCCGCGAGCTCCATATCCCAGTTTGCAGCGCGCAGCCACGGCAACACAGTGAGAGAGTGCACATCGAATCGCATCAGTGAAGGAAGTGACGAAGCAATGGTTAATGTGATGTGGCGGCAGATATTCAATGAACCGCGTTATAGCATTATCATCGAAGGTCAATTCAAAATTGAAGGGTGAAAGGAGAAGTGTCACAAGCGCATCTTCCAGTTGCGTTGCGGCTATACCTCCAGGCTGCTGTGTGCTCGGGTATCACGCCAGACGCCGGTCAGGGGCCCAGGTTTATGTCGACAACTGAGTGGATGCTCTCTTCCCAAACACCCTGCTGACGCATGCCGCAAGGGACTTAAACCCCAAAACGTCCGCTACCTATCATTTCCCGAGGGCAGAAATCGCAGAGGTCGCTGTGGCCTTCATATCCGGTAATGATATTTATCATACAATCCACTTAACCGGAGCGCTACTGCGACTCCTCCATTCTGACATTGAGCTGAAGGCTGAGGAGCAATTCGCACGGCCGTGCTAAGAACAGGTAGCGACTCTCCTGGGGCACCCACTGCGGCAGACATCGCCGCCCCACCTGTAAAGCGAGCTTGCGTCTCATTGGGAATTAATCGAGCAAGTGGCACACACATCGCAGGAGCATCTTCGTGGCTAAGATGGGATTTCTCATGTTTAATTCCAATTTGGGCTCAAAAATGAAATTATATATGTACGTCGGACCTTTGAGCTCTGTGGCCGTACTGAAGACGTTCGGCTCAGACGCCTAAAGTCAAATTGGGCTGATGGCATATTTATTATGAACTGTACTGTTATCAGCGCAGTGAATGAATTTTAGGCCGTTTAACAGAAGAATAACTGAATATTCAAGTGAATGTAACTATAATGGGACCTTCATCCAGTGGAAATAAATGTGTTACACTGCAAGTTCTTAATATCTGATGTACTTCAATACAACTGAATGCGCGTACATGCGGATATGTGCACTTCAGTCGCACGTTCAATATCAAGGCGGAAGAAGGCAAGACTGCGTCATTCAGAACGGCCGTGGAATTGAAAGATCTTGGCCGCGTTTCCTTGCATCAAGTACCTTGGCAATCGTAATTCGAAGTTTATGACAAATGCGAGTCTCACGCCATGTGAAATAAGAAATAGTATGAAAATTAAGAAACTTGGCAATATAACAAATAAAAAATGAAATAGTTCTACACAATGGCATTCTCTCTTGCAACAAGAGAACATGTGAGCAATACAGGCAAGAAACTTACCACGATCACGTGCGCAAGCAGTATGATTTCTGTAAGCTTCTGCACACTTTCCCGCATTCCCTTAAGGATACAGGGCACAAATTGATGAGACTAATATGCTCGGAGCATGTTTCCGACGTGGAGCCCCAGTGTACTAAAAACGCTCTTCGTACGAAGATGCGTCCCTTTCGCGTGTTTCTCAGAAACACCGCACGTACTATTCACATGTACTGCATTCCGGAGCTACCGCAGCAATGCCTGATGCGACCGTTGTTATCACAGCGGCTGAATGTGCCAGAAATGCGGCCATCGACGTTTGGTGGAGCGCCAGTACAATGCCAGATTTCCTCAGCAGCGTGCTGCCACGTGACCAAGGCCTCGGTGCAAGTTCCACAGTATCAGCTGCTGGGAGTTCAGTCACGGTAATCCTCGTGGAAGTGCGAATTTGCAGAGACCCGCGGTGCCATATTCGGATTTAAAAATTGCGCGAAACGGTCGCTTGAAACAGAATTTTGAAGAAGAAATTCGCCTGCCCGAGGTCGCGCTGCTGCCATATAGAAGCCAAAGGATAAGAGGCGATCCGGTTTTGCCATTGGCCAAAAGCGTTTCTTGTACTGCCTGCGAGGTGTTTGGTAAACTGTTGTGGATGCACACGCTCGCTCAGTTGCAGCAGTTTGGGTTAAGTTGATGTCGAATTAGTTAATCAGCGACAGCATCACGGTCGAGTCTGCGAGCATGCCTGTAGGACACTAATGGTTTTACAAATTTATCATACAATAAGCCTTTCATGTCCTTCGTTCGAAAGCCCCTCATTTGCTATTAACGCAACACTGATGACTCAGTGTTGCGCTGGAAAACTTCATTCAATTGCCTAACCTCGACCACTGTTGGGGATTCAATAATCTTCGGGCCCAGCAGTAATGTACCATACTCGCATAATCGCACATTCCTCAATCGATGAGCACCAGCAGCTCCGAAAGTAGCCAAGAAACTACCATGGCGTGCCCAATATCGTGTACCAGTCGCAAGAAATTATACCAAAGAAACGTTTGTATCAATCTTACCAATCTTCAGAAGCATCTCAGCTCCAATGACATTGCTTCGGCAGGAATGACTGCTGGTAATGAAGGATGTGGAATATCGTTCTCGTGAACTTCATATGTATCCTAATGCACGAAACGGACATCCTCTGCAGGTGCAAAGACCTGTCTAGTTGTTATGACTGGTCCTCCAGGTGAAGCTTGCCGTCATATTCTGCACACACGGTGATGCCAAGATGAGTTTTCAAAACATCGCTCAATACGTCGCTCAATAGTTGCACGTGTTCTCCAGATGCTCCAACTAAAAGCAGTACTTGTGCACAGTACTTTGAATAGGTTCCCTACGTGTTTGCACCCGCGGGTGGTGGGATCGATGCAAGGGCATCCACTTACTCTGTGCGCGCCTCTTCCGCCCATTCAGAGAAGTTGCTCGCCAGAGCGAAATGGACGTGGCATCCAAGACTCGGATGCCAGCTGAAATTCATGACGACGCCAATGATGAGATCAGTGGCAATATTCTCAACTTTTAGGTCTTTCTTGTCGGCGATGAGAATGACAGGCCCTCCATGATCAACGCCGCCTGTCACATCGGCGTAATTGTTTAGCTCGCCGCAAATCACTCAATGGCCCAAAAATCCCTTCGCCGCCATGATGTCGCTTCTGACTTTCCAATTGAGTTGTGCACCAGGAAATAACCCAGGATTTTGAATATTGAGTCTCAAATAAAATCCAAATTCCCTCGAAATGCGAGGGAAAATTGATCGCGCTGCAGGAGTCCCACACTGCAGACTATTGAAATTCGTATGGGCATAGCTGCAAAGAAGCTGAGGGCGGTCAATACAGCTCACAATGGGAAGGTACAAAACAACGTTGTAAGCGCGGCCCCAACACTAGCAAAAAAGCGAACAAATGACACTTTTTGCGAATACATATATATGCATTTCATCGGTTTTCTGCATGCTAAAACACAGAAATAACACAAACCCGTAAACTTTGTACACATTTGAACACGTGGCCTTTTTTCCAAGTGCAGCGAGCTCTGACGAACAAGTCTAATGAGGCAGTAACGATTTAAGACGCACCCTTACAGTCTTTAATGTTGTGCACACCCAAGGGTAGACCTTCGTCCGTAAGGTCGGTCGTGTTGGGATCGAATCTCACATAAATAGGTTCACCACCCATCTTGACAACGACAAGCGGCTGGCTGTCGTTCGGCATCTGCTGCAAGAGCTTGAAACCCCTTGCTGCCACTATCGGGGCCAGCAAAGATGACAGGTTTTCAAGGGCCTGCGACGGGGAGGTCTGAAGGACGGCAACATGGTGTTCATGGTTCAGGACCGCCCTGACCACCTGTTGCAACAGCCGCGTCGTCAAGGGGGGTGGCCGCAATGCCGTTGCAAATCAATTCAACGAGATTTGACCAATGACAGCCATTTCCGGATGTGAAGGTCACGGAGGATGTCGCGGAGGTCATGCAGTGTACGAGGTTCCAAATAATGAAAGACCTATTACCCTAGACCCGAAAATGGACTTACCACAAATAATGAGATTCATGTCAGAAAATAATGGGTATACGACATGCAGACATTCACAGGTTCACGGTCATCATTGGAAAAGATTGTGCATTACTGGGAAAGAAAATTCGAACCCAAGGCTGGCATTATGCGGTACTGTGCGCCTAAGTAGCCATTCTGCTTCCACATGGCTGTGGCCAGCGGTGGAGTTTCGATCCTCGCCGCTCGCATTACGGATACGGCAGTAGCCCAAAACGCAACCAGCCACCCATAGAACTACAGCAAACGCGTGCACTGCAATGATAACGAAACACACACAATGTGTTTCGAAGTATCTGTCTGGTTTGTCCACCAGGAAAGAATATAGTAGGCTTTGGACACCAATGCCTCAGCAATTACTGGGCTAGGTCTGAGTGCAAGTCTTTGTCCTCGAATGGTTGGAAACCAGATAGAAAATATCGCATCCTGGGCGATGATCACGTGATACTCTTTGCCCAATGCTCAGCCCGGCAATGCATGTGAACGACGCGGCTCCGTATAGCATACATCACCGCACATACAGCCCTTGCGGCCAAGCCTCTCGGATTCCCCCTGAGCAGGAAACGCTTCCGCCCGCTTATCATTGTTCAGTCCACACAATTTCCAACCTCTTCAGGCCGCGCAGATTGGATGCATGTGTATGCGATGCTGTGACTAATCAGCTTTGCTACAGTTGCCAAAATTTGTTGAAATTGGTAAAGTGCGAAATATTGCTAAGAACTCGCAAAACCTGTGCATGGCAGGTGCCAAAGCTTTTGAAGATTGTTGATTCTAAGTGCTATGCAGAATAAAATCGAAAATTTGAGCGGTCTGTAGCAATTTAAACACTGCGATTTCCTGCAATTCCCAACCTCGTCCTTAGCAGTGCTCCACTCCGAGCGAAAAGGACGCGCGGGTGCGAGAAGCTGGGGAAACGACTTTACCTTAATGTCCAGATTGGGCTCGATGCTGAGGAGTCGCACAGTGGGGAGGACCCCCGTGTCATCGATGACCTCAAATGTCGTCAACACCAAGCCCCCTTTAATCACCGTACCCGTAGCGATGCAGCGGTCGTCTTTTCCATATATCAGGGCGATATACGGGAACCGTTTTTTGTCGAGGGCCTCCCAGTCCTGCGCATCGTAGATTAATAGCTATGGCGTGGCCCCAAACGCGTTGCCCGCGGAGGTCCTTCCTGCTCGCTTGCAGGCGCTGTCTGGCGCCACACCGAAAGGCTCCAGTGGTCTCTCGACGCATATCTCTCAGAGCGCCGCATCGCCGACACACTTGCGCAGCTTCTCCTCCCCACATGGGAGAAAGGCGCCATGTATGGAGCAAATGCATTCTTGAGCAGATATGCTCATATGTTCAGATATGTTGCTTTCCGCAGATATATCCCTATATTGCGACAATATATGACAATACGTCATCGCAAATGCGGATATGCACGTCTTGTTACCTGAAACTTGTCCTGCTGCATGAACTGTGAGGCGGGCTGTGAGCCTGACATGGTCGCAGAGTCAGGGAATTTAACGAGAGCTCCAACACCATTCCGTTGCCCCGTCTGCCCTTCTGCCTCTGCGACTGGCAGCGCCGCCGCGGCAACGGCTGTGCACAGCAGGTAGAGGATGGCTCTGCACGATAGCCAACACTTGGTAAAATCAGCCCCTGTATGAAACGGATGCGATCCACTAAAAGAATATTCTCTTGAAGGAGTTTGTGTTGGACTTCCATCAGCACACCTGCCGTGGAGGTCAAAGATTGGCAGGCACAGATGAGAGTCGAGTTGATGCAAAGGGGCCAAGGTGTGGAGAGAAGGCTCCTTTGACATTCAGTCTACAGCAGAAGCAGATCGTGCAGCAATGTACGGTGGCAGGTGCTTGTCAAAGTCATTCTGTGGCTTTTAAGCAAACAGGACCTTCCACAATCCATTCAGGGTGGAATGTTGCAAGTTTCTGTGAATGGCCATTCACTGTCCTTTGGCCCCATGAGCATGACAACACACACATACACACACACACACACCATGCCTATCGACAAATCGTGTGTTGTCCGAGCGTGGGCGATGTTGGGTCACTGCGAGCGTCCCGTTTTTCTCGGGTCGCGTGCCACCAAATCGATGGTGGAACCCAGAAGGGCCGCAGGCGGACGCTCTTCAACCTTGACACACATCCTTCTAGAACCATTTCGGACATTTTCATGTCTCGACTCCACTCCCTGATGTTCACATTCCTCCAGCACCGGCTGCAAAAGACATCACACTTTCCCCGATGGCCTGTCTGCCCATCGGCGCGCTGTGGTCAGAGTCTGTAGCGCATGACGCTCGCTGCCGCAGCCGACCATATGGCTTCGCGAGATGCGTCCGGCCGCTCCTCAAAGGCATAAGCAAAAGCAACACGGGCGCGACAACGGGCGGGCGCACCGTCGCATCGAAGCCATGTTGCGGCAGAGCAGTTGAATGGAGGCGATGACCTTGCGATGGCCTTCATCTGGACAAGCCAACCTAAGCATGACCCAAATATGGGTCCACAGTCTCTGTGGGAGGAGGCAGGGGACATCCAGCGGAGCTGCCCACAAGACGGTCAGGCGCGCGGTGCTGTGTTCGAATGGAAGAGTCGAGAAGGCGGCGTGACATGCAGGTTGACGCCACTCATTTCCCTTTCCCAGTGCATATTCCAAGAACCGTTGTTGATAATAAGTTCCCTCAAACAACCGCGAAAGGGCAACCTTGTTCCCAAGGGTTTGGCAGTAGCCCGTAACATCCGGCCTTCCAAGTGGAGGCCACGAAGGGCCACGCGACCACCCGCCACGCCTCGTTGCACCAATGGTGCCTAACTCCCCGAAGCAAAAGATGCAGATGCCCCACTCCCCCGTGGAGACTTCAGCTGGCGCAACAAGCCATCCGCTATCCCTAGCGCCTCCAATCTGTGCAGTCCTGATAGTAGACGAAGGTGGACGAGAGCCAGGGTGCACCTACCGTGGATGAAGTCGATTCCCGTCCCTCCACTGCGAGTAGCCCGCCATGACCGTTGTCGTCGTGCCCATCGCTCCTGCCACTCCCAGCCACGCAAGAATGCTGCGGATGGTCTCCTTGCCAGTGCCGTCCCCTCCCAGCCTACCCTCTGGATCTGTCACGGGAAAGCGCACACAACGCGTCGATTGTGGGACCTCCCAGGTGGCGGCACCGGCCAGTTGTATTGGGCCCACTGCGGTTCGGCCAAAAGGTGCAGACGCCCCGTTGTTGATCGTCGTTCGCGTTGGGACAAGAATGCTGACCCACCCATCAGCGGTGGGTCAGGAATGGGTTGACCCAAAGGCGCCAGGCTCTGCAAGATGAGCTGTCCCGTTTAGTGCGTCCTGTCTGCCAACCTGCTCGTCCCTGGCAAGTGGCGGACCCGCGGCTGCGCGTCCATGCGTCGAGGTACCATGAACGGCGGCAACAGCCGCTGCAACGCTTAATAGGCGGTGGCGGGAGTGGCCAACAGTCTGAATAACAGTGAGGCTTCTATGATATGTGTGAGAGGGGCGAAGCTTCGTGCGGAAGCGGAAGCCCCCAACGGCCTATCCCGATAGTACATAAGGGCCTTCGGGAAGTGAAGCGGGGGTGCTGAAGAGAAGCGGTTGCAGCAGACGCAGAGCGGCTGAGGAGCTGAGCTGAGCATAGCTGAGCTGCTGAGCAGAACTCGTGCTGGGACCGTGCTGTGAAGTGAGCTGCACACACTGAGCAAATGCCGCCAAACCATGAATGCATTCCAGCGATACTTCGCATGCAGAAATAATTGCACTGCAACCGCAAATTGTGCCCCCGACCCCACCCACCTACTCACCCACCCTCGCAACCACAGCCCGCAAACACTACAACACATCCGCTGCCACAGCGGTAACAAAAAAGTTAAGGACCACGCATTGGTCAACGCACTTGACAATATTTATGTGCATGTGATGAATACGTGTACGACTGTTTTTGAACAATTTTCCGAACACCCATGTCAGCTGCTTGCATCACGACAGCAACTACCATGAGAATCACACGTTGCACTCAGTCGACCGCGAAATATGCGGGTGTTAGGCCTTCCTCAGAGACAACATCACCGCGTAATGCGCTCATATTCTTCATTGCACGTGACGAAATAAATGACCTACTTCAAATTCCCCATATTTGCGGCGTCGGCTTCTTCGAGGCAGATATTTACCAGATTTCAGTCGCAGTCTGGCCCCGGTCAAAAATCCCACTGTCTGCCCCATCGCGAAACAAAGCCCCACGAATACATCCCTGGAACATCCCTGCTCATCGGCTGAAAATGGACACCGCAATCAGCGGTTCGCTTAACATGCGCTCGCTCGGACTGGGGCCCTATCTCGCGCTACAGGCCGTGGGCGACTCACCCAGTGGACGCAGCAAAGGCCGTAACAATTGCAGATTTGGGCGGACGCGGCGCGCGGCTTAGCGAATTGCAGGGGCCTGGTCTCCCCGGCTGAGCAACCTTAGTGTTTGGGAGGGCGACAGACGCGAACGTGAACAGTGGCCCTTCAGAACCCTTCCAAGCTGGGAACCAGCGGCCAACATTGCAATGCGAAGCTGCAGATGCCCACCATCCCCATTCGGTCAAAATGAAGTGAGGGCCGCAGTTCGGCCATTGCAGGCGACGCTTCTTAAGTACAGATTAAGCTCCATCCGTTGGTGCGGTAAATGTTCCCGCCACCCCTGGGCATAGCGCGGCCCGTGAAGAGGGGCAGAAGATCATACATCAGTAAATTTGCTCGCCAGAGCATTGCGGTGCGCTTCAAAGTACTTCGTCTATGTCAAACACGTTTGTTATCAACAAACGCCCTCCCCGACAATGGCATTTTTTCCTGGGACATCCATCCAAAGCATCTGGTTATGACAATACTGTACCGCACAATATGGAAAAACGGAATGCTGTGCATTGTTCGCGTGCGCAGTTGGTCTGCTGAAATACCCATAAATGATCTGTCCACAGATTGGGACTCACTCTCATTTTGCCCGCAATTTTTGCAACGAAAGGGAAACGCGTACATTAACCGCAAGAAAGACGTGTTCGAAAGAGCCGCGGTGCGTTGGGAAAGCCATGGGCTGGGATCGTGTGCTTGAGAGCGTCAAATTCAGAGCAAGATGCCGGTGCTGAAACTGCCGCGCAACAGCCATTTGCTCGCCTGGCCTACTGTTGGAAGTGCGTGATCAAAAGGCCAGACTTCGGCAAAAGCCGTAGTCCCAGACATGCATGGGGAAGGGAAGACGGGTAATAAGATTGAGGAAAACCCATCTAGTGGCTTGGTGAAGATAGAGGGCGGCGTGTTCGAGTGGGAGCGTTGTAGGGTCCTAGCAGCACCGGGGGGCCAATACACATGGGAAACGCCTAGAGGAATAAGGAAATGCATTGTTGAGGGCTGAATAAAGGAATCGGACTGCTTAAATTGGTATTTGGTCAGAGGGAAGGCATTGAGTCAGAGGCTGGGCCAAGCTATACACCAGCAAAAAATGGACCAAGTAACACTTTTTGCAAACACATGTACATGCATTTCGCCAGTGTTATGCACGCTCAAAACACGAAAATAACTCAACCCGTAAACTTTGCACACGTTTGAACAGGTGTTATTTGACCTTTGTTTTCCTAGTGATAGTTGCCGCAGCGGGATTTTCAAGTAGGTGGGCCAGTTGGGGCAGGTCCGGTGGGCCGATGCTCATGGAATTGACCAAAATATCGGGCTTGTACAGAAGCATGCAACACGTAAAATGCTCTGAAGTTGTCCAAGCCGTTGAAGGTCAATAACATGGGCCGAAAGGACGCGCCGATTCTTACTTCTTGTGCACCACAGGGCTGTTTTCGAAAGGCGCGGACCCCAGCAGACTTTCACAGTGGGCGTCACGCCACCCAAACATGGGCCTGTTTGGCGCATGAAGCATTTACGCGGCAGTCTCGACATGCCACCGCCCAGCTGTGTGGTTAGGAATCAAATGTGGAGTGGTCTGAACTGCGCCAAGTGGACCCACCAACGCTGCCGTTGAAGTACAGGGTAATGACAGACGGGCCGCGAACAGTCGGGGCCGCAATGCGGCCGTTCCGCCCGCTTGGCGCTGGCGGGTTCCCGCACACCACCTGACTGATGACGAATACTGCGGCCGGCGCCGTGGACTTCGTGTACCGCAACCGGCCGAGCCCCAGCCGGCCGGCTTTCGCGAGGAGCTTCGCCTTCAGGGTCCCGGCCGTTTGACACCCCTCAATGCGACCTGCCTGCTTGATCTCCTGGAAACGACCCCCGACCTGACGCGACAAGTTCCATGTGCGCACTGCCCACGGGCAGCCGTGCACTACGCCCCCGCCTGCAGGACGACCGTGTACGGCCGAGCCTGGCGCGTGTCGGCACTGTTGTTCTTATGCATGCGAATGGGCCTTGCTTACTTGATTGTTGTAAAAGTTCTCGAGAACTGCCCGCGAGCCGAGACTAGCGCCCGGAACCAGGGCGCCCCCTTCTGCTGACTGAACCATACGCACGACGACCACGTGCCGCTGCCTCCGCCTCACCTCCCACCCTGGCTTGACAGATTTTCGCCAGTGTCCGTCCCTGGGGTGGCCCTCCCGTTCCCTGCCCCCCCTCCCCGCCCTCTCCTCCTACGGTCACCCGCGGTGGCGGCCGACCTTGGCGGCTTCGCCACGGGCCCGGCCTGAAGCGCCCAAACCGGCTGCCTTGCTTTCCATCGGGCCTAAAAACGCATCGATCGCATGCCAACCCCCCCACGATGCCCCTTCTCTTGCGGTCTCCGAGCGCCCGGCCGGCGCGGAGGAACCGGACATCAACCGCCGCCCCCCCCCGCCGGAAGACATGCCCACCTAACACGAGGCGCAAAAGAACGCCACAGCTCCTGGAGCAATGGCAACCCGCGGCTTCTGGCTCAGCACACCTCTCGCAGGGGCCAGAACGCCGCCCAGCCCATCCTGCCCCCATGCCCCGCATACACAATCCTTTCCGCGGCCATCCCGGCGCAAGCGCGTTTGCATTTTCCTCACGGCCATCGGCGCGCGCCCTCGTGGCAGGGCTGCTGGAGGCAATACGGGTCGGCGGCGACGCCACCGGGGCGTCAAGCAGCGATGAGATAAGAGTGAGCCGCCAGTGGGGCCATGCCCCGGACCGACCCCCCTTACGTGTCCCCCCCCTCCCCACTGCCATCTACCTGCCGTGATCATTTTGCTCCCGTCCGCCGCGCTCACTGCTCCTCATGCCTCAGCGGGACCGCCCGTGGCCGTCCTGTGGGCGAGCGCGTCAGCGACGCGGCACGATGGCTGGCGCCTCGATTACCGTTCCACGGCGTCCGTCAAAATCACGCCCTGCGCACCAAAACAAGTAACGAGGAGTCATGACGCCGGTGGGGCGAGCCCAAGCCCTGATTCTTTGAACCATGGGCGAGAATGCGAAGTCGTCGTCAGAGGTGGGGGAAGGCCAAACAAGCGGCGGCGGTCGTCAACCCAGAAGCGGCCCGTGGGGGGGGCCCCAGGGGCGGCGGGTGATAGTCAGAAGGGGAGGCGTCACCTTGGCAGAGACCTTGCAGCCTTCCGCGGCAGCCGCGCAGGCGAGAGTGAGAGGGCGCCCCGCGCCGACATAGGCTTTCTGGGGGGTGGCGCAGGCCGCGGGCGGCCTTCCTGAAATGGCCTGAAATGCATACGACATTTGCGCGTGATGGCTGATGGCTGATGTACCTCGCGTGTCGCGCTGTGCGGGGGAAGGCGAGGGTCGATTCGCTGGAAGGGTCGGGTGCCTGAAGGGATGTACAGTGGGCCTCTTCACCCACGGGGCCGTGCAGGTGGTGGCTGTTTCCGGGATGCGTTGATGTGACGTACAGCAGGCAGTGTCCGCTCTGACCATGGGGCAGTGCATATGAAGTTTGGGGTGAGGGGCCTTGTGCTCTCAAAGTCCGCCCGGCGGGCGTGGCGGGCGCTGCACGACGCGGAGGCCGTTCTGGCGGATCGCCGGGGACTTCTTTTCGGTGTTGTGGCCTCAGGCCTTTCCAGTTTTCGTATTGCCAGTGGGCCTGCTGGCGACATTGCCAACAGCCCTGCTTTCTTTGGTGACGTCATGGCGTCCTGCTCGTGTGACGAGCCGGTGGGCGGCGAGCCACGCAAGAACGAGGGGCTCCGCCAGCACGTGCAAAACATCGCCGGCCTAAACAGGCATTTGTAGCCCAGCTTCAGGAAGGCATGTGAAATCGAAATTGCATCTGGAGCACCACGATTGGTGCAACGCATCGCTGTGCGGATTGCTGATGCACAATGCATCAGTGAACGAATCGTTAACAAGAATGATGACGGGATTCAAGTTCAGGACATGTGGTTCACACCCGGTGTGGCTGGTCCAGCCATCAAATTTGTCGCCAATTTGCAGCGGGTGCAATCGTGGGTGTTTATTGTGATATCACCACACATCAGTTCTTTGCATGCCTGCAAAAATCGGCAAGCTGTGCCAATTTAACCTACTTCAAATATATGTCTCCAGGCAGTGAGACACAGGGGACGATTCCACTTTCAATGTAATGCGTAAACCACAACCACCACATCTGTTTGCGGCAGTGGCCCCTCCGAAGCCGTTGAAAAGATTATCAACTGAACCAATATGATTCCCAGAACCTTGTCAACAGGACGCGAGGATGGGGATTGGTGTGCAGTTTCCACTAGATCGAAGTTCCATTGTTCGAATTGCTGTCATCTATGTTTGAACGTTTAAATTGTGGTGGAAAATCATAGAATGATGCAATTAATCAGCATTATGGGTGTGGGGTGAGGGTGTATAGTGTTCTGGTACGGACTTGGTGAAGTTTGCTCGCTAATCTCGGCAACAGGACTGATTCTTGATCAAGAGCCGTGACACGAAGGGCCGACTCCAATTTCCTACACTAACAAACGTTCTCACACAAACACGGTTTATTTTCAAGTTGTGCTAGAAGCACGAGAAACGATTGGAAATCTCCTCAAATTTTGTGTATGCAGCATGTCGTTAAACCAGCACAATAGCAAGGCGTGTGCTTGCGCGATACACCGTGCATGAGTGCATATGCATAGTGCCATGCACTGACCGAGACGAGAGATTGCCATCCCAGCGGTGGCTCCATATAAGGAATGTAAGTATCAGAATATAACTATATTCTGAGCTATTTGTTTGTTTTGTGCTGTGAACAGCACCGTCGTCCAAGCACACGGCGTCCACATTCGGCCTGGCGTTCATCACGCGGCATTAAAAAGCCGATTCTGCGTTAGTGGCTGTTGAATAGTGCACAATCCATCAGCAAACAAATGTTGTTCCGTTAGCAGGCCTTGCTGGAAGAGGCTGCTTGATAAAGCACCCATCCAATTAGATGGGTGCTTTGGGTGTTTGCTGTTAGGCGATGCTCCTTTGCCCTGGAATCCGAGAACCTGTGTCACTACAGGCTGACGTTCTGGCCTGCTGACAGCGGATGCGAAGGTGGTTGATCCAGATGTGTGCGTGGTACGAGGCGTGCATGCTACGACGCTCTGTCACGGCGGCCAATGACACACAAGTGTGACCTATTTATGGAGCGTCAATGTGATCTTGCAGCTTCCGTCGCGGGCTGAGGCGTTGACTGTGTTGGCCACACACTGTGACTAGGCCGCCGCCGAAAAAGTGGAATCAGCGGCGCGTGAGGGAACACCTCCGAGGGCCGCGGCCCCATTCGCTGCTGTGGGGGTTAGTTGCGTCGGGCCTCGGCGCCGGTGGGAAGGCGCTTGAGGGTTACTTGACGGTGCGTTACGTGTCATGTAACGGCATTGATTAGAGGAACCGCCCCCCAGACCGTCTACCCGCACCAGGGGCCAGCACCGTTTCGGGGCAGGCTCTCCACACCGAGGACACAGAATTGCCCCCGGCGTGCCAACGGCGGAGGAGGAATAGCGTGGCGGCTGGGCACGTGCGAGCGGTGGATTCGGCGATGTCAGAAAGGTGTGGAACTTGGAACACCTCGCGACCGCGCTCTGCATTTGCGTAACCCTTCTGGGTCGCCGAGAGGCCGGCGGAAAGCAGCCCGCGCACCGGCGTCGGCGGCGCCGCCTTCTGGTCTGGTCACTGGAACTGAGGCAAGGGGTTAGGGGCGCACTGGCCTCTTACGTTGCGGGGGAGCCGCCGGTACAGAAGTCAAACCGGCTTTCCGTCCGAGGCAGCGCCCCATGATGCTACGACTGGTGCCGAAACGCCCGCCGGGGTTTGCGTGCTTCGGCATTTACCCGTCCTCTCCGCTGCCTCGTCCCCCCACAAGCCGGGGCCTTGCGAAGGTCTTCCTGGCCACTTACGCCAGAACGCATCACGACCGACCCCCGTGAGCAGAACGTCCGCGACGGGCCGGCGGTGCCGCCGACGGGCGCGCCGATGGGCGATCTCCGAGGCGCCGCGGGCAAAAGGCAATCGGCGGCGCTTCCCCGGGGCCTCTTTCAACGCCCGCAGGAAAGCCGCACTGCCCCACTGCACCCGCGGCGATGGCCTCCCCGCGTCCGCAAAAGCATCCAAGGGAGACTCCCTGAAGCCACAAGAGCCGCGCACGGTCGGCACCACCGGGGGCACCGCTCCACAGTTTCCGATGCTGCTCCGCCGCCGGCCGGGCGCAGAACTCTCGGTTAAAAGAGACCTGGGAAAGTTTCCCAACCCGTCGCGAGAGAAGCTCGTGAGCTCCCCGGACTGGAGAGGAGCGTCCTAGCTCGTTGGCCTGTTGCATTGCGGTGAGTCTAACTGTGGCGCCGTGACCGGAGATGTTGTGTGTTTGCGGGTCCCTTGCTGTGAACAAGTGCGCCTGACATCGGAGGGGACGACAAGGCATCCTGGAGGGGCCGAGCCGGACGCGCGCGAGGGGGGGCAAGGGGGCGCCCGGCCACAGGCGGCGGATCTCTCACACGGGGTGGCAGCCCTATTTTTTCACCCTGGCTCCCCTGGCTTCAACATTCGCAGCCAGCGCGTTCCCGACGACCCAGGCACCCCTGCGGTGCTTGTTTCCCCTGCCCAGGTGTCCATTGGCGCCGGATCGAAGGTGGTTCAGTCGCCTTGCACAAGATGGGGCCAATGGTTCGGTAACGTCGGAAGGAGAACCGGTGGTGCGCTGCGGCCAAGGGAGGCTGTTCGCCTCGGGTGGGCGGTGGTCATGGGGCTTGGCGGCCGCCGTTTGGGCTTCTGACGTGTCTGCGGCCCCCACCTCTGCGTTTCCCTGCGGGTCAAGGGCTCGGTGACCGGCCCACTACTCTAGGAGGGCACGCGTGCTGTGGCCGTGGAAAACGGTGTGAAGAATATGAATGTGCGAAATACTGAGTCTCTCGTGGCAGGGGTGTGCCCTGGATGATGCTACTGAGTGGGGAATTTAACGTCCGCTGGGACGCATGGCGAGCCCATATCTGCTAAGGATCAAACCGTGATCAGCATCAGGAGCGTCGTCTTGTGTTCGGCGTTTCAATGTCCCAACTGGTGAGCGACGGTGCCCCATCAGAATCGCACAATTTTCAATTGTTGGACTTTGTTTAGTATTTCGTTATTGGACCTCATCACCGGTCATTTGGTGAAGTGCGATTAGTCAAGCTGGCAGAAGAGTCGGAACGTGTTCCCCCCGCCTCAACAACCCAGTCAGACAATACCAGGGCGAGCTCGGTCCCCAAAGAGTGGCGACACGCAATGCAGTAGAAAAAAAAAGGAGCGAATAGCACTTTTGTGAACACCCATAAAACACATTTCATCAAAATTCTCCACGTTAAGTACACAAGAATAACACAAACCCGTAAAATTTGTACACATTTTGACAAGTGTTATTCGGCCCTTCTTTCCGAGTGATGAAAGGCTGCAACAAAAGAACAAAGCTCTCTCTTTTGCTACAGATAAATTGACAATTGCATCAGTGCCAGGCCAATGGCTTCCCTGGATGCGGCAGACTCTGTGGTCCATGCATGTAGCCATTAGGGCTGCGTGCACACATGCCAACAGATCGCGTGACCGTGTGGGATGGAGCGCTCACACGTTCTCAGCACTCTCAATGATGCCGCGCCGGCGCGAGTATATCTGCAAGGTCAGGCCGTGGGAGTCTGCCTGGCAGGGCAGCTGTCAATCAGTCCGGTCGTCCATGTGATGTACAGGGGAACGATGTCGACCATGCATAAATGGTCCTTGGGCCTCGGGCGGTGGGTACAATCTGCGTGAATCTCGGTGGATGCCTGAAGAGGGCAATGCAGACTCGACACTCATCAATTGTGGACATTTGCGTGCCACCCCCCAAGCGTAATGTAAAATTTCGAAGCCAGCCAAGGCCTTACGGTTGGTGAGAGTGGATGTACTGTGTGGAGAGCGTGGCAATGCAATGGGAATCAAGGTCCATGCGACGAGATTGAGAGGCGTGCCAAACCGTGTTTTTGGTATTTCCGCCAAGTTACCGAGTATTCCGTTTCCCTTAATACATTTAGCGCCCGAGTATGGTGCGTCCAGCACGAAGCTTTGCTGGTTGCACTCAAATGTTCTTGACCCCAAAAAGGCAGTCCTCCACACCAAAGGTAGAAACTCCAAATTGCTGGTGCTCGCCTTGCACGCGGCTTGGGAGATCCCGGGTGTTTTGATTTGGTACTCCAAAAGAGTTTGAAATGAATTTGAAACATCCGTTATTGAGAAGCCTGTCTTGAGCAGCCAGAAAAAAGTGCATTCTGCTCATTGTGGAATTGGGAATCGAACGGAACCACAGATTCATGTCATGGGCGAGAGGAGTCTGTACACAAAATTGTGCAAGGCATGCACTTGAGGATTCAGGCAATGTATCAAACCTGATGACGCAAAATCATGGATATTTTCGGTTTAGCGAGGCAACTCTTTGAATTGATCAGTGACGTTTTCATGTGTGCGTACGAGCGCACTTGACATTGCACAGGCGAGTGCAACACGTTGGCAAAGAGAACAAGAGCTAGAGACTCTGCAGCACATTGTCGTGTGGCTGCGATCTCATGAGCGCTTCAATTTCGCAAGTACTGGCAAGAGCGCCATTTCGAGGTGTCTCAGAAATGGCAAATTCTTTAAGTACACTGAGATCTGAGAATGAAAACTACAGGGAACCAGCTTTCCTTCCTGGTCATCTTCGTTACATCGGTAACTTCTATTCG
Source organism: Ostreobium quekettii (assembly GCA_905146915.1). Classification (NCBI taxonomy): domain Eukaryota; kingdom Viridiplantae; phylum Chlorophyta; class Ulvophyceae; order Bryopsidales; family Ostreobiaceae; genus Ostreobium; species Ostreobium quekettii. The sequence goes on along the minus strand of CAJHUC010000440.1, from coordinate 52,385 downwards.
CATTGCCTGGGGTAGAGGCCCAAACCCAGGCGCTAAGCGGTTACATAGTTGTCGCGATTTCGGCGTGAGAATAATAATGGCCGAAACCGATGCTGAACAGCGGCAGACGAGAGAGCACGTCTCCGGGAGACACCTCTCCGGCTTTGAATATTCAATGAGGCTACACAAACGTCTCAATTCCCAGGCTGTCGAGCTGCCCCGATTGCCTGCCATCGCATTAGGCATTTCGATTGTCAGCTGTCCATAATCGCTGCAACGCTGGCTGTTTCCTTCCTATAGGACTCCTCGATTTTCCCGCTGTTGGGTAATGTGGCAGAGTCAGATTGACATTGACATAAGGATTGACCGCCGGTGGGGTTTAGGACTGCGATCGTAGCTTCGCTTCGAAGCAGAGCGTATCAAAATTGACGTATTCGGGCCCTCCTAAGGGCCAGGCTGTGTAGATTTTTGGTATACGCTATTTTGTGAGGGTGGACATCCCGGGAGCTCCCAGCAAAATGCTCACCTCACTACCTTCCCACAAGTGTACGAGCGCTGCAAAACCTGGCATCCATGCGACCTGTCCTGGCGTGGCCGTGGCCCACATTCCCTCGCCCAGCAGGGCAAGGCGCATTGGCGGTTGTGTGGAGCGCACGACAGCGGCGTGCATTGAACAGAGGACAATGCTTCCATAAACTGCGAATCCAGTAATCTTCACCAGCTTCTTCGGCCGGGGCCAACGTAGGGGAAAAGTTTCGTATCCTATATCCAAGGATGGCCATGTTGTCCGAGACATGGGTGCCCATATCCTTGGATATGGCGATTTCCTTCCCCACATCTCTGCCATACCCAAGATACGGAGGCCTCATATTCTGGACACGGAGAGTTCATATCCAGGATATGTACATCCAGCATATGGTGCCCATATCCAATTCGATATCCAGGATATTGCATGTTGCTGACGAATATATTCTGGTTGGTGTACTTTCCGCATGCAACCATGCATGGCTTGCATGAGACCGTCAGTGCGGTGGCAACTTGGCAGCAATGTCTTATGTCGTTGCCATAAGTATTGGATCTTCGAGACGAGGCTTGGTTTTACGTTTGTCTTCACATTTTTACGCGTAAAAATGTAAAATTGGCGAAAGAGGTTATGTTTGGCTATTTTCACATTTTTCACGTCTCGTTGGGGCACCCAGGCTATACACTGAAAACCGCATACAACGATCAGTCCTGTGCCATTTCAGCACCCGCAATACAGTTTCAACAAATGCAACAACGTTCCAAGGTATGTTAGAAGATGATATAGAACGCCATGACTCATGCCTGGTCAACAACCTCCTTCCACACAATTTTCATTGCATCCACGGTTGGGCCTGAAGTGGTGCCTTGCACCAGGGGCCACGGCTTGGTGGCGGCTGGCGGTCAGCACCAAACTGGTGCCACCCATGATCAGCTCTGTGCGCACAAGGCTGCGCCATCGTGGTGAACAGGCTCCCGGCCTTGGCGAACTTCTTGCCATCGTGTTTCTTCTTACGCACTGCGTGGTCGTGTGCAAATTCCTCTCGGATCTCCCGTGGCACTTCGCCAGTGAATGTTGCCAGAGGCGACGATGCCAGCGAGGTCGCATCGTCGCGCCTCACCGCCCTTCACGACTTGCTTCAGTATGCACAGGTGGCTTGCAGGCCTTTCACGTCCCTGAAATGCTTGGCGGACGGCCCATACACTCCCTTGCGCCCCTTGACGAGCGCAGGGGACAGTCGGCCACGGTTCGACCATGCAGCACTGGCATAATGTAGATGGACAATTTTTACTTTGTATTTACGTATTTTTGGCGCATTTTCACGTGTAAAAACGCAAATACGTTTTGTGTTTACTGCTTGAAAAACAAGCCTATTCGAGATGGGCCAAAATGGTCATTAATCGGCGAAACACGACTTTGATATTTCCGTATTGGCGCCGGTGACTTGTAGCTGCTTTTTGTACATTAGGAAAAACAACCATAAAAATTGTGGAGATGGAGGGATTCGAACCCACAATGTCCTCCTGGGGCAACCAGGATGCCTGCCTGAAGCCCTTCCTGATGGATTTCATCCGTTGCTACATCTCCATTTCCTTTTGGCCCGACACAGTGTACAAATTTTTATAAACGCAAACGCAATTCGCGAAACAAGGCAGCGCACCCACTGGACTGCTTACTGCCGTTGGAGCTGCCACTTCTCAAGTACCAAATGGAGCGCTTCTGGTAGTTGGCATACAATCTTGCCAAGTTTCAAGGAAACGGGGTCATGCACTACTGTCTGGATTCCCTTTTGCATGATCGCCTTTTCTGCCAATTGTCTTGATGATTCATCTCTGAATGGTCGCTTTTCTTTTTCAAATGTAGCGAATAGGCGCAGCGCTAGCCTGCATTTGGTGTGTACAAGTGCATAAGTGCGCATGCAGCAACACGAGGATGCCGATGATCCAATTTGAAAGGGAAGATATGGGATACAATTCTGCTACGTTGCAAGAGTAACAGCAGCTGGTCAAACATACACACATTTTGGAATGACTTGAACGTGTGCGGCAAGGAACGACAGCAATGTTGAAGCTTCTGGGCGCATTTGGTACAAATGCGGACTTGGCAACTCTGGTCCAACATCTTGGCGTTGGTCTTTCAGCACAGCACCTCCCGCAGGATTTGCACTGAATTTGGTCGGAAGTTCAGCACAACAATAGGCGTCATTGTGCAGATGATTACAGCGATGGCTGTTCAGCAGCACGTTGCACTGCACCACGACGCACGGCACTCGCGCGTGCGGAAGCAGGGCAACAGGTGGCAGGAAAGCCAAAACCCACGGCACCTCCATGGTGGTTTTGCAGAGCCGCCATGCGTTTGCCACCTTCAGGACACCATCCGCATGCAAGGGACATTGTCCCTGCCGGCCTTCTTTTCCTACCATTTAAGGGATCATCCAGCGGCAATGCTGCTGCTCCGTGGCCGCCTCGTCTCAGCAACCATGCACCTTTCCTGCTTGCTTCCAGAACCTGCACCCCGGAACCTCACCCGTGGTCCCTAAATCCACAACTGGAGTGCTGCTTGTTCCAGCCCAGGCAGAGTCACTCATCTGCTCTCCAGACAGAAACGTTTTGAATCTTGAATATTCGAATCATGGAGTGCTTGCTGCTATCCGTCAACGACCCGAAGTAACGATACCTTGTGCATGCACCGTATGATACCTTGTATGATACCTTGCACGCAACGATTCCTTGTACGCAACGATTCTTTGTACGCAACGATTCCTTGCGCGAATGCAATGTATAAATGAGCTCCCAATCTTGTAACCGGCGAATGCTGTCAATGCGAATGTCGCCAGAGCAATCGCAAGTTGCTGTACTTGCGCCCCTGGCACCTGAATAGCAAACAAGAGCGTCATCGGGTTATTGCATTGCGATGATTATTATTATTATTAAGTTACAAGAAGCTGCTACATCAACTCGTACACCTAGCAGATATGGGTGAGGCAGTAAATAATCGGGACGTTGTGGTGCGCCGATGAGGGTACCTTTGGGTTTCTTCGCGTTGATTTCCGTATGGCAAAATGTTGCTTTTGCAGTCAGGTTGGCCTTCCTCTACAATCTCCACGAGGAATACTTGAGAAAATTACAGAAACAAATTTCCTGGTAAGCATCGTCTATGGGAAAGGCATGGAAAATGGAGCGCAGTGTCGCGACAGTCATGTCACACCTTTTGGCGCACGCTCTCCTCAATCCAACCATGGAGATGTTCAATGGATGTGCAGCTAATTGTGCTCTCATTTGCAGCAGACGAATAACTGGCGAGTGAAACAACGCCAATGACACCGCCAGCCTTGTTGTTGCCTCTTTTATTGGCGCCCACGCTTAGAATGGGGCCACCTGCACCCCAAGGACCACATTGCTCTGCCTCAGACTCCAATTAGATATTGAATACCAAATGCAGAAAATTCCTGGCCTGCCGATATATGGATAGAAAAAAATCCCTTGCTCCATATTCCAGCTGGCTTGAAAATGTCTGCACTGAACGTTGCATTTGGTGCTCGCTCGTGCATAGTAGGTAAGGGGTGGGTGCAACGAGGCTGCATTCAATCTCCGAATGTACTGCACATTATTGACGAGGAAACGCAGACCCAGTAAACTCAAATCGGACGGAATACAGCCGTGGAAAATCTTGTTATCCTGTTGACATAGCGTCAGCAAAGCCACGAACCCAAGCAGCGCTTGGAACCTAGGTCTACGCCTGATTGACTGGCATGTCGAACTGGTTTTTGTGCATTTCATGCTCCAACCATCAGCTCTGGCCTCTAGAAGTACAAGCCAAAGCTGTGCAATACCCAGATAACAGGCTTATGCGCAGCCACCTGCATTGTAAGCATAAAAAGTGGCTTCCGAACTTATCAAGACAGGCAGCTTTCCTCAGCTATCTGTCTGTCCAGAGCTGCATTAATACAGTGTTGCCCATTGCTCAGGACGGCATGGCCCCATTCTTCCGTTCAACCACAGGGCTAGCAGAGCTTCTCTCATTGCAATGCCCAGCATTGTCAGTGTGGGGCTTGCTACCTGTCTCTTCAGCACATCTATTCTTGGCCAATGGCCGATTGATGGCAGGTCTGCTAGCATCGAAACACATATCCATCCAAAAGTATAAAAATATCGTTGTATATTCTGCTTTTGCACAGATAGAGACAGCATGAAGTGCAGGAGGCAGGATTTTGGCTCTCCAAGGAACAGCTGTATGTATATACGTAGGGTTGAATGAGACGAGCTGTATTGAGACACATGTTCACCATGCCAATTTACCCTGAACACCGACAAGTGGTTCTGCAGAATTGCAAATCCATCCAAACTCACCTGCTTCCAGGATTGTCAGATTCGAGCAAACACAAAATTGATTGCCTCCAAATTCTGAATAATTTGGGCAGTGGTCATTGTCAATGACCTTGAACTGCGCCACTTCTGGCCGGCCATGGATCCTGAAACCAAGCACATGTGCACCAGATAATGAGCTATTGGGTGCCTGCAATGGCATTGGGACCGCAAGGGCACGCATGCTCTGGGGAAGTTGAAGCAACGCAACATCATACCCATCAGGTTGACCTGTCCATTGCGGGTGCACAAAAGTGCTCTTCACAGGAAACTCCTGTGGATGGCAGCTGCACACAGGGCGTCATGCACGAGAACAAATTCGGCCTCTCCCCAGAGCACCCCAGAACATTGCTACAAGCTGACTGTCATCTGCACATGCACAAGATTGGAGATATTGCTTGTACGCATAAGGACTGATCGGTTCAATGCGTAGATTTACAAATGAATGAAAACACACTCTGCTGGACACACAAAACGTCAACACCAACTGTTGACCGCACGCATGCTGAACACACTGCAACAATACTCCCGAGCATGTGAGATCATCTCACCTGCACCCTGAAGCCAAGCTCATCATACTGTCCAGCCCTAATGTCCACAGCAACAGTACCATTGGGCCCCATTGCCACTGTGCAGTGTGCTGCGGTCAGCACGTGGTGCTTCTCGATGACCAAGCCCATGCATACAAGCCCTCTGCTCTCATCCAGCAGGTGCACCAGCTGTGGTAGATGGACACTGTGCACAGGTGCCCAGCCGTTCTGGTTACAACAAAAAGTTTAGTCAGCTGAGTGAGCCAATCAGGTACGTTTCCATTTTCAAAGTCTTGCCTGCACACGTACAAATAGGAAGACAGGGATCCAAGCTCAATCAACACTGTTTGATATGATGATGCCAAAGAGTTTCTGTTTCCAAATTCTCATCATTTTTTGTTGAAATTCCATATTCAGTTTGCTTATTTTTCTGTTCCTTTGTTACTTATATTGTGAATGCATATGGAAAACACAAGTGACAAACTCGCGCAGAAACATATTTCCTACTGTGCATGCTCTACAAGCTACCCAAGACCCGTTCACTGGTCGTCCTTTTACAATCAAATTGTTCTTGCTAGCCTCGGTGGCTCTGACATGCAAAAGACTCCAAGGAAGTCAACAACTGCACCATATGCTGTCACACGCTTACATGAATAGAACAAAGCATGCTGAAACAACCAAGAGGCAATTCTCAAGAGTATACAGAGTGAATGCTGAGCACCAGCACCTTGCCATCTCTCACTGCGTTGATCCAATCCATGACATGGGAAACACGGGTGTACGCTCCTCCAGTGGCCTCGTTGCAGCAATGGGGCCCATGGGAGACAATCCCATGAATCACGTCTTTGTGCGGACCGCCTTTCTCGAGTGTGGCACGCGGGGCGTGAACTTGTACAAGGGGACCACCAGAGTCTCCTACGCAACAATTCCACGCATTGTGTAAATAATTCCAACCATGCCCAGATCGACAAGAGTGCTGGAAACAAAAAGCACAGCACCAAATCGTTGCATCTGAAGAACAGCACACATACTCACCAGTAGCTCAGGTTTCATTACATCCCAAGGAGTGCACTGCACAAAGTAATAGTCAGAGTGCTTTCACTCGCATATACACACTCATGAAAACAACAACAGCATTAGCACCAGAACTGCGGTCAAGCACAAATTGGTGCATGCTTAACGTCTCGCACACAGATTGGCCACAATTTTGGCAAAGGCACCGTTGCCCTGCAGAAGCACAGAAAAGTACCCGCCTTGTCCTTGGCAGTGGGCCTGACTGTGGCAATGCAGTCTGTATCACAATATGTCTTCACCAATACTGCATTCTGTACACACTAGTCATTGTGGAATGGGTTAACCATCAATTAAAACTTGATGCACAGAAAATCAATCAGACCTGCAGCCCAAGAGTCACAACGCTCTCTTTATCAGATATTCATTTTGCTGATGTCTTAAATAGCAATTGTTACACTACACATCGGGCCCATGTTATCACAGCTTGCAGACTTGCTTCTTTGATGCCCTACCTTCACAAGCATCTTCCCACTGAGAATATGCACACATCATGCTGTCTGCCAAGTATGGGATGCCTGGGCAATCCAAGTTGTCCATGACTTCAAGCATTGTGGCCATTCGAAGCTCTGTCACTTCCTTCTCACAGATGTAGCCCCAGCCCAGTGCTGCCACTGGCGCCCCTTGGGGAAGGACGTCTGAGCTACTGGCCAGGGTTGGAAATGTAACATGCACTTCCCTTGGCAACCTGAGCAGGGCTGCATCAAAGCCATGTGCAAAGACTCCAGTCCAGCCAGGATGGATGAAAGCAGATTCAGAAGTAAGGACCTGCAACCCAGCAAACCACCAGTTCAGCAGGCAAACATCAGCCCCACTATGATTGTGCATTCCCAAGATGTCTGCCATGACCCAACAAAAACAGCCTGTGGTTGGAATGGCAAACAAGGCAATGGGCAGCTACATGCGAACTGACACACATGTGTCCCTGGTACACTGTTCTGGGTCAGGTGACAATATCAATACAACAATTTACCTTGATCCACCGAACAATCCGTGAAGAAATCCAAGAAAAGCAAGATCTTGGAAGATCATGTCAGATTACATTCACCATAATACAAAAACACGGAGGAAACTGAGCAGAGGGCACACAGGACACAGGACACACAGAACACTGTATGAAGGGGAGCAGTAGTGAATGTGTAATCCTTCAAGACACCAATGCGCAGGCATGATGGTGAGTTGTCAGAGGCAATGCAGCCAGTGACATGAACAGCTGCTTTGCTGTTTGCTGATCCACAGCCACATTTCAAAAGCATGTTAACATCAGATTACTGCACAGCATCTCATTGCATATGGTTGGGCCTCGCATGGTTGCTCAACTGTGGCTGCAATACCCTTGTACAAACTTTGCTGCACAGCAATGCTGTACAGGTGTGCTGCATGCAAGCACAATCTGCCCCAAGAACAGTATTGCACTCTTACAAGACAGACAGATACTGTGCTTGGCTGCATTCTGTAAACAATTCAGGTGAGCAAATGCTTGCAACAGACATAGAAAAAGAAATGCATTGGGAGAAGAACATTGCAGTGGGACTCTGCAGCTGGGAGGATTTCAAATGCTCACAACACAACTTCTCTGTACTGACTGAGATGCACATCTATATAACACTGGTGCCATTGGGTTGCAACCACTGCCACTTACCTGGACTTTTGAGTCATCAGCATCGCTGATGGTGTGGGCACCAATGACCATGATCACATGTTGTCCAAGCTTAGTTAAGCAGTGTGCCGCTGTGAGGGCATGCCATGGATCGATGACAACCCCCCCACACATGTGCCTGCCATAGCTATCCCTCAGGGAGACCATCCATGGGAATCGGCCCTTTGGGGCGGTGTCTTGAGTCTGAGGAGATCACCAACACAATCAGATCACTGTGGCACACAAAACATTGATGAGGCACTGTGTAGTCAACAGATGCCTTATGGAAATGACAAATGAACCTGCAAGAAATTCTGAGCATCAACATCTTCAGCTCCAGTCTACCATGCAAGCTTTAGGGCTGTTGCGCACATCCTGCCAACTGCCCGCTTGGGTTCAGAGATGCGATGTTGCAGGAACTCCAGAGATTGGAACTGGAAAACAGCAAGCCTGCCCACCCTTATTCTTCCCTCTGTTGCAGTTCGTCCTGAACAGCCACCACATTGCACAATGTGTCAAGCAATGGCAGCACTCCAGTTGCTTCACAACAGTACTCCAGAGTTGGATTCGTTGACAAGTAACAGAAAACTTGTACCAAGAACATCCAGTGCCATTTGCATCCATCATGTGGTGGATTTTTGCTGCCACTGATCACAAAGTTCTTCCCACCGACCTTTGGCAAATATGTTTTTACTTTATAGTCTTTTGTCTCTTCAAACATCTCAGCTCCTGGAAATCGTGTGCCAGCAATGCATCATGTGCCAAAATAGGAAAGAAAACGTGCGTGCTCACTGTATTCATGGGACTCTCATTAACAAGTTTACACAAAAGAACGAACGAGAACAACACTAATATTGTAGGGGCCTTGCACCAACCTTCAGCTCCATGCCTGGACAGCAGGTACACAAGAGCTACACAGAATGGTATCCCGGTTGCATGCATGCCTGAGGCGAAAAAAGCCCTCAAAAAAGAAGTAAGCCACAACGCACATGAGAGCAAACGTGAGGGCCAAAAGAGTCCTGGTTGAGCCCTACTCACCCCTGTGGGCCAGCACTTGGAAAAGAAAATAGCGAGTATCAATCCAGAATTGATTCATCATGCCCTAAGCTTCTGTATGGACAGGGCCGCCAAACTCAGTGTATGTGCGGGCACGTGTTCCCAGAGAGCTCAGAAGCGACAGGCATCCCACATACTCATGTGCTCACTCTGCATCATGCCCACTCAGTTCGTGGGCAACACTGGGCCCATTCAGTTGATGAGACTGTACTTTGTGGGCCTGTTCTGCACTGCTGGTGCGGCATGGGGACTTGACACTTTCTGCCATTCTCATTCCTTGTCGAAAGCACACAACAACAGCAGCAAAACCCCATCCAAGTCTCCACCGCTCCCCATCGTGGGTCAGCACAGCGCAGCGCTGGCTGATCCCTCAATGCCACCGCCCACCGGCCGAGAACGCAGTCAGCCCCAGAAGCACGGGGCATTGGCACGACGCGCTGGCGTCAATCGTCGTCCCGAGCTATCGAACCAACGACAAGGTGCTCCCGTATGGAGAACGGCCATGTCGCCAGTCGCCTATAATTCTCTCGATTCATCCGACGCAAGTCTGCCCCCGAAACCCCACGCCCCAGCACCACGCACCCCCCCTCTGCCTCGAGCTGGAGCAAAGTATGCAACCAATGAACCTGCGGCGAACTTCGCCCTCCTCCATGGACCTCTGCGCGAGTTGAGCCCGCGGCGGCACCTATGCGCCAATCTGCGGAACTCAAAGCAACATCGCTGAATTTCTCTTGGCTGCCGGCTCCCGTGAACCTTGATGTGGGCACGGGCCCGTCATGCAGGCAACAAGAGAGCAGGATGGCGCACCTTGCTCACCCAGCCACCCAGGACCTGGTGGCTGCTGGCAGCACCCCTGTCGACTCCCTTACGCGTAGGGGGGGGGGAGAAAGGGCAGGAGGCAAGTTGTGTTTCCGTGCGCCGTGTTCGTCGCTTGTTTCTTTCTCCGCAACGACGCGGTTCGGGCCTATAGCATTGAAGGAAGCTCAGGTGGACCAGGTGGAGAGTGGACCGGATGGTGGACCGGACCAACGTTTGGTCGATTTCTCTTCGAGGGAATTACTTGGCTGGGATGGGAAAGCGGGAAGCGGATTGGAAATTGGGAATTGGATCGATGTGCGGCAAACACGGGTACCAGGCAAGAAGGTTCCTTTGCCTCGTATTTCGAGGCGGCCAACACGGCGGTCAGCGCGATCAAGATATACATGCAGGGTCCACGGGCGGCAACGCGCTTGCACGTGCCCTTCCGTTGCTAAGCCGCAGACAAACACGTCGACAACTGCGCACAGGAAAGGTCCAGTTCACACCGAATTGCCTCCACGTACTGTCGAAGGCACCATGGAAGTTCATAAAGACATCTCCAAAGACAAGCCTTGCTGTTTCCATGTACTGACCCACTTCGCACATACCTGCAACTACCTGTCGAGTCTATCGAGTGTTGTGTTCTGCTACAGATAGATGGCGCAGGGATGGGAGCTCACATCCGCTGATCACGAATTCCTTTGAGGAGTCCAATTCACTGTTTGCTAACGGCGGTTGCCACTCGCCGTGGTGACAGTAAAGCACTTGCTCCCAAGTTGGCCTCTCTTTTCCAGGGGCAGTGTTGGGTAGTGCTCCATTTTACCGACGTTTTATCCAGCATGACTGCAAGGATGACAGCAAGAGGTTCCACAGCTCCTTTCTTTACTTGCTGCACTGCAACCACAGCCCAGAATTCTGTCTGTTTGAATCAGGAATTCCAACATGACGAAAAAGTGAGAAATTTCCCCGAGTGATTTAGCTAATTCTTGTGTTGCAGTTGACAAGCGCCATTCCAAAACGCTCGGAACTCGAGATTTTTGCCCCAGCGACATTTCTAGGGGCCATGTTGTGCTGCGGGAATGGTTGACCGAACACGGCAATGGAATAGAAGAACCCTCCAACCAAAGATGCAACCACTGCAGTTCACAACAATTTCCATATACATTACTCGAGTGCTGCTCCAAGATTTTCAAGGCACTCTAGAGCCTTTGCTTTCTCCCTCTCCACAAAACCCGGCCTGTAGTACTCATATGCAGGAATGGCGATGCCCACAACAACAAAAAACAAATGCAGCCCGTAGTTGATCAGCACATTGCCTATCATGCCAATTGCAAAGCACTCTTCTGGTGTGCCATTCGTATCCGAGCTGAAAAGAATGGCTGAAAAGAAAAGCACATACCGGATGTAGCCCTTCCCCCAAGCTACCGCCATCCACAGCAAACGCAAATCCCTGCCCTGATAGAACAGGTTGTCAGTATCAGCCAGTCTTTTGCTGTACCTTTCCCCCACCCTCCTGTTATATCTCCTCTCAAGAACAGCAGCAAAAATTTCGACCATCCAGGAAACAAAGATTGCAACTGCCTGCCAGATGTAGGCATCGTCTCTGAAGCCTTTTGGCCCCAGGCTGGTCAGTTCTGATGTCTCACACTTGAGCTTGTCTCCATCCCTCATGACTACTGTTGCGCAGCACAGGCCCGTTGCCAACACAGCCTCATCTGAAAATGCCACAGCAGCCGAGCGGGTCCAACACCATCGGTTCGCGGCTGGCGATGCAGCCACCACATAGCCGTTTCCCCTTACCCTCTGCAGCCTGAGCTTCCTGTTCAAGTTTAGGAAGGCCCTAAGGGACAAACCCCTGTACACAGGGATCATGAGGATGCTGGAGAATGCAAGCAGTCGCTCGGTCTGGTCAGTGTCTTCTGACAGGACCATGATGGAAAGCAACACGCCAGTGATGTACATGAGCTTTTCATCATCTGCAAGTGTGGTCCAGCTCAGCCCTGGGTCTGTTCCAAGGATTAAGAACTCCCGTTTGTGTGGGTGGCTTGTCATTGTTGTGATTTTCGTGTACACATACCAGCCGTTCCCCATGTGCTTGAACATTATCACAATGAACGACATGACAAGAAACACCGTATTAAGGAGTTGCCCCTCCTCCAAGAGGCTGAGAATCCGTACACTCTCAGGGGCGTCAACATCTGCCTGCCCACAAGCCTGCTGCACCTTCAACAATATGACACCAACTGCTGCAAACATCCAGCTGCATGCTTTCCATTTATGCCCTGTTCCAGAGAGCCAAGGCTTCAGGCGTTGGGTCCACATCTCTTTGCTGTGGCAACCCTCTTTGCTGTCATGGGATCACGCTCAAGGCACTTGCCCTGAACCAATTGTGCAGCCCATAAAGGAGGTCGACGGCAGGATGCCTGTGTTGACTGTTACCCGCTGGATGCAGGAACCAGGTTTCCCAAGTGCCTTGGACCTCACCTTGCTGAAATCAATGGGCTTGCAAAGGGCTGTACATTCCCAAGCCACACAGTTGCTGAGGAGAAGGGCATGGAATGCACCAGATGCAGATGTAGTGGTGATTGGATACAGAGGTTCTCCAACAGACTATAACATACTTTCGATGGTTCTGCAAGAAATGGATTTGCCATTGAGGTGGTCCAACGCACTGCTGCAAAAACGCATGTTTTTCACAGCTGTTGTCAAAGATGTTCTGAAATCTGAGAGTTGAATGGCTAACAACGAAACAAAACTCTTGCAAAGCTATCTGAAAGAGTCACCTCTCAGTCGTGTGGCATGCAAAACAGGAATTGCTACTTGGATTCTGCTTCTGCTGCATGACCATTTGGGTTTTCTCAGTCTCTGCACTGTGGCATGTGCCATTTTGCACCCTTTTGTACACAGGGATACAATACACGTAAAGTGGGTGCAATACTTTGCAGCGGATGATCCTTAATAAACAGTGATCCGTGGTGAGATGCTAGGCAGCAAATAGACCCAGCTGTTCACACTACATGTGCCAGTGGCCACAATGCCAATGTACAGCACTCTAATCCCGTTTAAGGGCATCTAGAGGACTCCTGCTCAGTTTGGGGGACTGCCCACAGCACGGCAGGCCTTCCTGCAAGGACGATCTTTGGCGGAGCCACAGGCTCCACCACCCGCGCGTCGGCTGCAGCGAGCGACAGACCCATTGACCGGGCGGGAGTCAGGCGTTTGGTGCCCCAATGAAGCGCAGCCGTCAGATCGCGCCGAGGGGGGGATCTGGCGCAAAGGTCCAGGGTGGACGCCTCACCTGACCAGAGGGACAGCTTTGGATCCCGTGGCGGCGCTCCGAAAGGGTCTCCCCGCCGCCTGCGCGGTCGATGGTCACCCGACCCGTGGGCCGCGTTGTTGGGCGACACTGCAGAATGAACTGGACATCACCCAATGCACGAGAACGAATTTGTCCCATTTTTGGTTCATTCACAGTCACAAAATCGATTTGGAATCCGTTTTCATCCGTTCTGACAGATATCGACATGTTTGCCAAAATGTTAGCTACCCGTCGTTCACAGACATCTGGGTACGATGTCAGGACTGCCAGATTGGCCGTCAACGACTTCAAAAATTGGTATCGACAAGCAGAAGTTTTCGTTCGTCGTTCTGTGGCCCAGCGAGAGCTGAAAGCATGAAGTCTTCTTGGACACTCGAAAACAAGGTGGGTGTTTTCGAAAGAGTGTCACTATACTGTTTGCAGCGCCTTGACCAGGCCACAATGGAATCCAAGGCTGGGGAAGATGAAATCAGCTGAACAGACGGCAACAAGTGCACTTGCTAAGTGGGGAAGCGCCTCTCGGAATGGCAGTAGAGCATGAAGCTGCGGACAAGGTAAGGGGCTGTGACCTGCGGCATAAGAATTGACCTGGAATCTCTATCGAAATTTCAAGTGATCCGTTCTAAATACTCTGGATCCGGTTCCGGAAATCGAATGCACTGGCAGATCTGGCAGCAAATTCAAATGATCAACTCACTATATCCAGGAATTGTGCCCAAAATAGTCCACCTAAACTACTGCACAGTGAAAAAGTATTAAACAGGATTGAATTGCAAATAGCATTACACTGAAAAATGTTTAGCAATTCAAGCCAGAATTTAAGAAGCCAACCTGCCTGGGGCGAGAGTAACAAGCACAATGGAGTACAACGGTGCCGTGCAAGATCAACATAGGACGTCAACTGGCCCGAAGTTTGGCGGGTCCGCCCTTCGAACGGTACAGATGGATGCAACGATCTCCGAGGGGCCCGGGCCCCCTGCAACTTCTAGTCCTTGCAGTAGACGGGACAGGAAACCAATGATGCAGTAAGCCCTTCGAGGTCCTTTGGACCAGCCAAGTGGCCACCATCCTCTACCACCGTTGCAGCGGAAGGAGCAATCAGCCGGGCCCAAGGGATGAACATGCAGGGCATGTGCTTCAAAACCCGCATAAAGACGCTCCTGAGCTAATCTATTCAAAGGTCTGCCAGCCCAGGAAGCAGGCGTGGCGATCCCCAGCGTCGATGTTCCAAACACGCTGACCAACAACGCAGCCAAAACGCGCAGCTTCCCACCGCGAAGGCGGCGCCGCCGACGCTGTCCACTATTGGCCTTGACCGGAGCCATGGACTTGACATGACTGCAGCCCGCCGCCGGATCTCAATCTTGAGTTTGGGGGACAGGCAGCAGCATTCCGCCTTCATGGACGAGCCGCCACCCGTCAGGACTGCCAAACCCACCATTCCCTTGCTTGGCCAGCGTAGATTTCCGCATGAAATTTCACCATCGCGGATGGTATCCTGATCTCTCGGGCCTGATCGGGCGGCCAACCCTCCAGGAGTCGGAAAGACCCGGTTCATGACACGGCTCGGCCTCGGGTCAACAGCCCATCCCAATCTATTCGCCCACCGATCACTATCTACAAATCTCAGTGGCTATTCTTTTATTGGTGTGTGCCCTCGAAAGACAAGGGCGGGCCCTTTGCAGTTTCAACGCTGGAGATCGCCAGGTCCATCGGGCGCTGGTGCACGAGGAGAAGAGCACGGCCGTTTGAGGCGCCTACAAATCTGGCCTGAAGGCCATCTGGCAACGCACCACAAGTTCAGATACCGCAAAACAGCCACCGATCTGCGGATCTGTAGAGATCTGTCGTTGAGAGGTCGGGGAATGGTAGCTTTGTCCGTCGGCGCTGAAACGGAAGAGCAGAAGCTGAAGGTTCAGAAGTGCCTTGCACCCCTCGCAGGTCGTCTTGGAGCGGGCGGGAAACAGACAGTACAAGGAAAAGGAACAAGGGTATAAAAAAGAGTTACGACACCGGGACT
This sequence comes from Ostreobium quekettii, assembly GCA_905146915.1. Lineage (NCBI taxonomy): Eukaryota > Viridiplantae > Chlorophyta > Ulvophyceae > Bryopsidales > Ostreobiaceae > Ostreobium > Ostreobium quekettii. The sequence goes on along the minus strand of CAJHUC010000440.1, from coordinate 37,086 downwards.
TCCCGAGAGATCCCTCATCTCAGTACTAATCCGGCCCAATGGTGCTTAACTTTCGAGTTCTGATGGGGTCGAGTGTGTTCACCATGGTGTGGTCGTAACTGGTAGATCGAAGTAGCGCTTTAGATTATAAAGCTTTAACGCCGCGTGGGAGTCCCCACAGTGGTAGTTGAGTACACGGACTCGAGCTGAAATAGAAGACACACAACGACAAGCCCTGGGGGGCACGCATGACAAGTTCAAAGAGCATTCACCCCCCGTGCCTACACATACGATGGCTCCAAGCTCACGCTCAATTGAACATGCATCAAGGATATACTTTTAGAAAGCTTCCAAGCTCAACAAACCAATCACCTGATTTGCCTCAATTTCGCAGTATGGAATTTTATATAATTATCGTAGTTTGGCACAATATGATAACCTTTGGGGAGCTAGCCATAGTGGCCAGCACCCCAACCAGTCGTCACAAGTTGTTTTATAATCCCAAAGGAGGCATGCATAGAATGTTTTCCTCAATCACTTAACAAGGACGTCGGGAAAAGCTGCATATCTTGGATACACATATCCAAAACATGACCATGCTATTTTATCCTTGCACAAGTCCTCGTCTTATACCAAGCTACGGTGCCCATATCCTATTCGATGCTTGGGACTAGATTTTACCAACAAAGTGGCCAAAACTATGGTTCCTTGCCATGGTTTCCAATGCTTCTTTTCGTTTGGCACCATAAAGCATAAACTTCAATTGTTGTTGTGCAAGTGAGATGTCTTGTTTACTTAAATTCTCCAAGTTAGTGTCAGTCATTTCAACTCTCATTAGTTTTGAGCATGCTTTTGTTGGCCACGGTGGGATTTACAACGGTTCCCCTAGGGGATAGTGAAGAAATGAGAGAGGCCTCTCTCATTTCCTTTGTTGCGGCCGCCCTCAAGGCCTCTTTGAACAAGTGCTAGATATGCCGTTGTGGCATATCCACCCCATCACCACACCGAAAGCCTCCAATGTGGGCCTTCCTCTAACACTGACATGCTGCTTGCCAATGTACAAATGTACCAAACGGTGGAAGAAATGGGAACACATTGGAACAGCGCATTGCGCTGCAAGACCGGGGGCCACTTAGTCCACGGACCGGGGGCCACAGTCCACGGACATGCGTCATCCCTTGCCCGGTGACTGTGCAGGCGAGTGCGACCGGCGCCGGCCCGCACCGCGCGAGCACAACCCCGACTGCCGAAGCCTTCTGAAGCCGGGGGTAAACTTAGGCTGTACTGGAACCCTGTGGCCACCAGGGCCGACAGAAACCCCCCTGCACAACGTACGGCACTCTCCGTCCAAGGACGTCAAACCGGCGGGGCCGGGCACCAGCACAGGCCGGAGCTCTGCCCTACCAGGCCCACTTCAATCCCCCCTTCTTTGCCCCTCCGCTGCATCAAGAGCCGAAAGAGTCGGCACGACGGCTTCGGGCGCGGGCTGCGTGCCGGCGCGCGGGCATGACACGACCCCTGGGCATGGCCTTCCACGGCGCCCTCCTGGCCCTCCTGGCGCTCATCCCCGCCAAGATCGCCTCCGGCGCCATCGCCTGTCGCGAGGTGCCCTCAGATGCCAGGCCGCTGGTTATGCTCGAGCGGCCGTTCGAGTTCGGCCCCCGCGGGGGCATCTCCTTCGAGCTCACGGGCCTGGCGCTCCGTCTTTCGGGCGCGCCAAATTCATCGGACTCCACATTCCTCACAGAGGCGGCCACTCTGGCCCGCATGGGCGTGGTGGCGGTACCAGAGCGCCGAGAGGCGTTCTCTTGCCCCTTCTACGCGTCCCGCCCCCCGGGATGCCCGCTGGCCTCCGCGGGGGTGTCGGTGCTGTTCCGGTTCGACGTCCCTGAGATCGCGCGCCAGGTGTCGGGGCGAGATCCAGGAGTGGGGTTCCGGACGACGGTGTCGGCGCCGAGCGGCGAGCACGCGCTGTACTTCGCCAACTGCGCGGCGGGCACGGAGGCGTCGTTCCGGGTGACCGTCTCGGAGTTCAACGGGCGGGAGGGCGGCGGGGTCCGGTACCTTTCCGCGGGAGATGCGGGCTTCCCGGAGCTGTTCATGGTGAGCCGCATGTGGCCAGGGCGATGCCATTCTTGACCAAGTCGTCGCCGTTTATGTGGTGGCCCGCGGGATGGGCGCATGTTTGGCAGGGTGGCACGGCAGGTCGTCAGGGAACTCGAGCGGAGGCTGGGGGGCCGCATGGGGCGCTCTCGAGATGGGTGTTGGCGGACGACAGCCGGCGCGTCACCGGTACAGCGCGTGTCGACCGGCGTCTCTCGGCGTGTCAGTTTGGGCCCGGCCCCTGTCGCCTGCGTCGGCATTGGCGTCGGCGTCGGACTAGCAGAGGCCCGAGTTGCATGCTTTTTCAGATCGATCAAGATTATGACGCGGGCACTAATGGAATTGGCGTCAGCAGTTTGCTCGTATATCGCCGTGCCTCTCTTCCGCGCTGTGCCGATTCGTTGGAGCCGGGCGCATTCTAATGTTGTCGTCTTCTGCGTTTCAGTCTTGGCTGGTCGACACCACGCATCGCCGATATCGTCTCGGCGCATCAACGCGAGCGTCAATCAGGCGCATGAGAAGCAAAAGGCAAAGAAGGCCAAAAGGGCGCCATTGACAGACATCAAAGAAAGCGTCCAAGCGCGATCGTGCCCGTTTAACGAAAGACATTGTTGCAGCGCATTCAAGACGACCTGCGGCGGCAGCGCCGTAGTCCTCGCTGACATCGTAGTACCGCTATGTACGAATGCGCCTCAATCCGCCCACAAATTGCCCAAGAAATAACACCTTCAGCCGGAATCCTGCAAAGTTATTGAAATCCCCAGAATACCCAGCGCCGCACAAAGCTAACTGCAAAAAAATGGCAACACGTGACCATTTTTCAGGTTGCACAGTTGCATTGCACACCGTCACTTTGAAGCATTGCAATTTCAATAGAATAATTTGGCTAATGACGCTGCACAGCTTTGTGCTTGTAAGAGTGCTTGGAAGTATCAACTAATAAATTAGGAAGCACACTTCGAACAATATTTGGAAGTAATAACAATGTAGAGTGTTGTGGGGTTGTGTTCTGACTTGGCCCCGCCCATGACTACAGTTCTTGTCGCTGGCCTTCTCTTTCCTCGCCGCGTGGCGGACCACCCTCTGGCGCCGCGACCACCAGGGAACGCGCCCGCTCCAGGCCTCCGTCATCCTCCTCGCCGCGTCCAAGGCGCTGCACTGCGGGGCGCAGGCCGGGTATCTGCGGTCCGTGGACGCCGCCGGGACACCCGGCCCGTGGGCGCTTCCCCTCTACGCCTCCGATCTCTGCAACCGGCTGCTTTACGTCACCGTCCTCGCCCTGTATACTACAGCTGCGCCCCGCCCAGGGCGCGCTCTCCTGTGGCTCATCTCCTCCGCCGCAGCTTGCTTTCACATTTTCACTGTGGCAATGCTGATCGCATCGAAGGAAATTTCGCCCGTGCGCCACTGGTGTGACGCAGTTACATTCGCTCTCTGCGACCTGGACCTGTTGAGCTACGGTTTGGCCGCCTACCCCCTTGCCCTGGCTACCGTGGGGACTGGCAAAGGCGCCGCGAAGGACAGGCGGTGGGTAGAGACCACAACGGTTCTCTGCTCGCTTTACTCCACGGTGTCCGCCTACACGGCGGTGACTTTCATCGCGCTGCCCTACACCCTGGCCAATCTGAAGTGGCTGGAGGGTCTTGGGGCGCCCCCGGCGGTCGGCCCCGTCATCCGAGCTCTGAGGGCGGTGTCCACGGTGGCCATCCACGTTTACATTGCGTATGTCGCCCGCTGGAAATTTGAGACAACGTCAGGCTCGTGGCCGGACTGCGGTGCCGCCCAGCCGCTGCTGCGACGCCTTGCGAAGGAGAAGGGCCCGAGAGCACATGGTTAGTTGCGCCGTGGTTGCTTCGAATCACGTTTGTGTTGTGTTCACCATCAGAGTTTACGTGGAATCCAGTGCATTTTTAAAGGGGAGGGGAGTTGTGGTGTAGCGGAATTGAGCATTGTGCACCGGAGCAACGCTGCCCTGTTTTATGTGCCATTATTCGCATTCATGAAGACCACCAGTCCCAGCATAATTTTCCTGGATCCACAGCATCTGGAGGTGTGAAATGAAAACGCATAAAATCATCAGTAGTCGCTTTTCAGGGAGGCCAATTTGTCGACACGAAATTGAAGGCGTTGTTGCTGTGATATTCATTGTTACATGGTCTACTGCAATTATTTAGATTGAATGATAATCAATTTGTTGTGATTGTGCAATTGGGTGGGTAGGGGCAATTTTCAGCAGCGGAATGTTTTGCTTTTTATCGAGCCTTTGGGGAAGCACGAAAATGCGATACGACAATGACAAATGTGTAGATGGCGAAAATGGGACGAAATTTAGACGCGGTGCGAGTGCCATGGACAGCAACTACAAATTATGGCGACAGCGGATTGAGATTTCAAGCTGGCAGTTGGATTAAGGGGTAAATGGGGCTCATGGGGATCTGAATGCACACATGGGAAAGAAGAAGGAGTGGGACAGGGGCAGGGACACTGAAACACATGAGGAAAGCGGCGCTGCAAATAAATCTGAAAAACAGAATGTGACGCTTTCCTGAAATCTAAGATTAGCACGTCTGTTTCTCTTAAATTCTTATTCTGTCAGTAACGCGCTTCTCTGCTTCGTTCACCACTTTACATTAGGCCCCATGATGCTTGCGCCGGACAAATATCCCAAACACGGGAGACACTCCGAGCTGAGGCCGCCCATTTCTGTGCCTGCAACAGAGGCGAAATCCGCGACGTAATTCGATGACGTTCGGGAGGGAGTTGTGCCAACATTGCCAGCCCGAAGGTTAGGCGAGATAGGAAATGAGAAACAAGAAACAAGCTAGAAATCCTGACAGGAAGCAGGCGGAAGTAAATGGGTAACTTGATCGTTTGTTCGCCATGAGGGCCTGGAATTAATTCGCATCAGGCAAGATCGAAGGACTGTTTCGCCATGAGGAGAGTGCTTGATATATGAATAGAACACGAATTCCATGCATGAAGTAATTCTTGGGACTTCAGCTGCGGCTTCTTCTTCAGAAAGGAGTCAGCACCCTAAAGTACTCAATAAGGAAAGTGACACTCAGTTCTCAAAGTGCAATTGTGTCTGTAACCCTGCGTCATGTAGAATCTACATTGTAGATTAGAGCCATTCTCCAGGCTTTGTAGAATTTCCTGGATGGAAGTCCTGGAAAAGTTGCTTCCAGGATTAGGCGCCATCGACATATGTCTCTGTGCATAGCCCGATGGCCCAGTATCCGCCTGACTGTGGCCGAGCTGCGAGCATCGCTTTGATCTGAATTTGGAAAAATTGCGAGGGAAAGCATCGCTGCAGGCAAGATAGCAGTGGACAGTTTTCTGATTCAAGCCTTGAACGGATGAATTTGCCCATTCTTGCCCAAATGCACTGAGCTGAGCTCCTGAAGTGATTTTCATCCATCCTGTTGGCTGGGTAGCTTCACCGATATTACAAAAGGAGACGACAACAAGGGCCGAAACATGCATTATGATCGCTGTATGTTGTCACATCCACTATTGTTGATGGGAGCAGACTGCGACACAGAGCCCACGAGCAGGGACTGCAGGGGTTACATGCAACGCTGAAGATTAGCAGCGGAAATCGTTGCTGCCTGCATCTAATCTGTAAAACGCCATGTGCCAGGGCCAGATACGGTACCAGATGCGTTTATCCACTCCCGACCACGCCATCCACGCAAACCAACTGCCGGTCTTACCTTTGACAAAATAGCTGAAGGTTCGCTTTCCGATGCCCCCGCCAGCTGCACATGATTTCCAATGTGCGATAGCGCGAACACGCTTCCCTTAACAATATGGTTACTATTAATATCCATCAATATGTGAATATGTCATACTAGTATCCATCCCAGTTCGCGCCCCCCAGTCGCCGTGTCCCTCCCTGGTGCACCTTTTTAGTCGTTCCATGTGCCGATTGTCGATTCGGGAGCCGACGGGCTGGCAATTGTAGGGCACCGATCTCTAGAGGCTGCCGATCACCCTCGAGCACCCATCGCCAATTTTTACAGTCTGCACCACAACATGTTGCCCTTCGAACCGTCCGCGTAAGGTACCTCATTTGCGTCCCTGTCCCATGGAACTGCGCCCAGCGTCGTCAAGTCACCAGACTCTGTGTTGGAAATGGGCGCAACTGCGGCCACACTGTTGCTTTTTGGCGGAAAGCATGGGGGGCATGGGGTCTTGTTCGACCAGCTCCCACAGCTGTTCCTGGTTGATTCTGCTTTTTTTCGTTCTTATGCAATTCTGTAGTTTCCTATTGTCTGCGACTCCCCTTAGCGCCCACTGGATGTCAAATGCACTCAAATACAAGTAGCGTTTCATCAGGTGGGGTTTTACTTGTAATGAAGCAAACAGCGCTGCCGTGCAGGCGTCGTGGCAGCCGTCTCAGGAAGTGCAAGTTGCTGCCAATGTGTTGGGCGCTCGTACCTTTTTGCATGCAAGGCAGGGCGACTTTCAGTGTTCCAAGCGACGCCCATTCGCAGCACATTGAAAAGTGCGAGATTGGTAGGAGGTAAAGCTTAGAAATGTATCGCTAACTCACCTTGAATAAAACAGTGACAGTAACGACTGTCAGTTGTAACCGTGGCTATCTTGTTGTACCCAGCAGTGATTATGGCACGCTTGTGAGATGTTCAGTGGCAGTTGCACCGAGAGCTTGTTGCGTGCATGGCAGTGGCCACAGCCTCTTCTTCTCCAGGCCAGTTGTACCTCATGGGCTGGTGCTCGAGTATGCACATGCACAGGCTGGCAACGCCCAGGGTAGGGCCTTCCTCCCCTTTCCACCAGTCGAACTGCATGATGGCGACCCAGCTCAAAATATGTGTTAGTTCCTGGACACGATAGTTTTAGCTATGGCGTGTTCGTTGTGCAGCCATCTGGCAGCTAAATTTTGTGGATTGTGAAAGCACATTGATTTTTGTAGTTCGACAAAGTATTAACAAATTGTTTCCATGGTGAGGTGGGTTGCTATAGCCTTCGGATCCCAGCACGAGGATGCACTGGGATGGCGCTGGGATGGCGCTGGGATGGCGCTGGGATGGCGCTGGAATGGCGCTGGAATGGCGCTGGAATGGCGCTGGAATGGCGCTGGAATGGCGCTGGAATGGCGCTGGGATGGCGCTAGGATGGGACTGAGATGGCACTGGGATGGAACTGGGATGGGACTGAGATGGTACTGAGATGGCACTGCGGTGGCACTGGGATGGGAATGGGATGGCACTGGGATGGCACTGGGGTGGCACTGCGATGGCGCTGCGATGGCACTGCGATGGCGCTGTGATGCCACTGGGATGGCACTGGGATGGCATTGGGATGGCATTGGGATGCCACTGGGATGGGACTGAGATGGCACTGGGATGGCACTGCAATGGCGCTGCGACGGCAATGCGATGGCGCTGCGATGGCGCTGCGATGCCACTGGGATGGCACTGGGATGGCATTGGGATGGCATTGGGATGGCATTGGGATGCCACTGGGATGGGACTGAGATGGCACTGGGATGGCATTGGGATGGCATTGGGATGCCACTGGAATGGGACTGAGATGGCACTGGGCACTGGGATGGCATTGGGATGGGATTGGGATGGTACTGGGATGGCACTGCAATGGCGCTGCGACGGCAATGCGATGGCACTGCGATGGCACTGCGATGGCACTGCGATGGCACTGCGATGGCTCTGCGATGGCACTGCGATGGCACTGCGATGGCACTGCGATGGCACTGCGATGGCACTGCGATGGCACTGCGATGGCACTGCGATGGCACTGCGATGGCACTGCGATGGCACTGGGATGACGTGTGGATTGCGCAAGGACGTCCAAGGGAAGGAAACCGCTGTTGGCGAGGGCTTGCATGCTTTAAAATCATCTTTATTGGTGTGTGTTTTGTCCTGGCGGTGCTATTCAGTTATCTGAATAACACTGCACGTCACAAAACCATCATTAACGGCTGGCGAGCAGTGGCAATGCAATAACACCGCTGATGCTATTTGGCACCGAGCAGTGCTACTCTGGGTTCGAATAGCACCACCCGAGGCCAAATAGAATCCAGTGCTATTCGTGCAGAACATTGCAGTGCTGCCGTGATGCTATTCAGCATACTATGCCTATTAGAAATAACATCCACCATTGCGGATGCGCGCAGGGGAGCAATAGCACCGGTGCTATTCGGCAACTGCTGCCACAGTAAGGTGGCACGGCAGCAAATGAGAACCGTTCCTGGAAAGCTCTGCCTGTGCATTAGCACCGACCGACAAAGATGCTGTCAGGGACAGGGCCTGGTGATTGTTGCCATGTGAGCGAGCACCCCTGGGCGCTAACTGCCAACGCGCTGACAAGGGAGCCAGACCAAGCAGGCTTGGTTTTCACGCCGTAAAAACTGATCGTATTTATGTTTTTACGTGTAAAAATAGTTTTTACACATAAAAATACGTAAACACAACGTAAAAACTGCCTATTGTACATAAGGATAGTACATACAGATTTACAGAGTCCGGAGAGTGGCAGCCAGACGCCTTGGAAGAGGCAGAAGACGAGTTTTTGTTAAACGCCATTATCGGCCTTGCCAAGGGCGAGGTGGTCATTATGTTGCGGGTGCTGGAGATGGCGGAGGACCGACCATTGTGCGCAACTTTTGTCGTGTAACCTAGGCATGCCAGGGAGCCGTAAAAACGTAAAAATAGCCCTAAAACTAGGTTCTTTTGTTAATTTACGTTTTCACCCGTAAAACGTCAAAGTGAAAACGTACACATAAATGTAAAACCCAAGCCTGAGACCAAGTGAGCCTGCAATGTCATCTTGGAACCCAAACTTGGTGCTTGCGCTAACATAGTGGTGGCCCTTAGGCCGCACTTTGTGGTTTGGACCACATCTGCAGGTGCTGCAGCTCTTTGAAGATGGCATTGCATCATTGCGCACAGCATGGGGAAGCAGCTACTTAGAATGGACGGGCTGGTTGGCACACCCTATCATGCCATCGACGGTCCTTCACTGAACCATCCAGTGCTGCTACAGCTGATCCTGGACTAAAGGTGGCGGCTTCTGGCTTCACCCACAGCGACGAGGGGCCTCTTCCTTGCCGAAACTGGCTGGCGTCTCGTCTCTGCCATCGAAATTGCCCAACGCAGCGTGAGGCGAGAGTTGTACAGGGTCACCTGAGCGTTGACAAGTCGTGCATGCGGGAGATGTACGGCCTGCGCCAGGCTTCTTATTTTCGTTTTTACACGTAAAAACGCAAATTTTTCAAGAGATGGGGCTATTTTTACGGCTGTATTTACGTTTGCACGGTTCGCTGGGACACATAGATTAGACGATGAAATTTGCGTGCAATGATCAGTCTTCTGCTCCCTCTAGCATACGCAACATAAAGTCCACATGACCGTTGGCAAGGGGTATGACCTCGATGAAAAAAGTTCATTTTCTGCCCACTCCAGTGCGCCTAGATGCTACTCCTCGGACTTCGTAGATCTATATGTATTGTTTTGTGTACAAGGGTGGGTGTTTATGTTGTATTTACATATTTTTGCTCTTCTTTACGCGTAAAATTTTTAAAAATTGTGTTTATGCGCAAAAGCGTGAAAGCCATTTTGCACGTAAAAACGTAAAAACTATTCTTACGTGTAAGGACATAACTACGATCTGTGTTTACGGCATAAGCAACAAACCTGGCCTGCGCGATGTGCAGGAACGCCTTCAGCTGTGCGAGCCGTTGGCAACATTCGCAGCATACTGGTTCCCTCTGCTCCATTCCGTGTGGCAACATGCGTGTCAACTCTCCGTTGTTGCAGGTTGCGGGTTGCGAGCGCCGGCCTCGCTCCCTGTTGGGACCCAGCAACGTTTACACGCTGAACGGCAGCCTGGTTATGGAGATCCGCCCCAAGGATTGCCCCACCCATAGCGCTGGGGTCGTGTCCAGCAAAGAGACGATGGCATTTGGGTACTACGAGGTGCGCTCCAAGGCCTCCAAGAAGCTCTTCGCGAGCTCGTTTTGGTTCTACGTTGCTGGTGTTGTTGCAGGAATTCGGAAGGCGGCCTGCTGCAGAGCAGCAGGTATGTGCCTGCAAGGACCTGTTGCGGAATAACTTCGTGCTAGTATCCTCAAATGACCGCCGGTAACTACCTGTTGTGGCAAACCACAAACTGAAGATATGGATCCTGGGCACTCGACGCGCAGCTGTTTTGTAAGACCCAACCCAGTTAATCGAGGCAACACAGGCGAAAGCGAGCGGCGCAAAAGTTGGCGCCCCCAGACGGCACGTCCGTCGACGCTGGGTTTGCCCAATCAACGCTCATGCAGTTCCGCGTATGATGCTTCTTTCAGCTGTGTTCCAGAAGAATCTTTCAGCGCACCTTAAACTCAGGCAGCACATTGCTCGGGTATGGCAGGCCAGCGATGACTCGTATGGAGGCTTCTGTTGCCCACTGTCAACCTTTTGGTCCAAACAACCAAACTGCGTCTGGTACGTGCCCGTGCCGGCTGTCACCTCAAGGCGTCGCAACATAGCTGCCACACTGATGCCAACAGGGGTCCAGAACTCCGCGCACGCCGCCACTGCCGGCGTCGGCCCCCCCTCGTGGGCCGGCAGGCTGACTCCCATGGCACTTCGGCAGCCGAATGGCCAAGTTTTCAACGCCGTCTTGTCGAGGGTTCCACCACACCAGTGCTCCCGCCCCACCCCGCCCCGCCCGCTCCCTGAGTACAGGTTTTCCTGGCTTGTGTGTTGCTTGCGTTGTGTGCTCCTCATTTTGCCCCGGAGACTCTACATCAACTTTCCGCACCAAGGAAAAGAATCTCGCACACAATTGCTTGGAGGTGATGCCTGTCGTATGCCCTGTTGGTCTTTCTCTTGTAACACATATTTCCCCCACGCCACGCTGTATTTTCTCAAGGGGCCAAACAGTTTGGGTACGAGAATTGGAGGATGGGTAGCCGGGGATTATGGACCGGCGGCACCGGCGGCAGTAGCTGCTCAGCTGTGATCATGATTGGCCCCTGCGTTGCAATGCCAGTGGCGCCCCACCAACCCACCCTTTCCCTTAGGCGCCGAGCACGATCAGGTGCCGAGGTTGCTGACCGCCCCCCCACCCACCCACCCCCCTTTCTCCCTCTCTCTGCCCTGGGCGCCAATCACTCGCTGACGGTGCAAAAGGTGCCGACGCCTTCTGAGTACCTGACACACCGAGCCTCGGTGCTCCGTCGGCACCCGTCGGAGCCCTAGACGCCTGCGCCCACCGACGTGCCGACCAGAGAGAGTGCCGACGCGTCGGTGCCTCCTTTTCGACATCTCAGCAGCTGCCGAAGATTCTCGGATGTATGCTGTCTGGAGGTAGGTGTTGCAATGTCGGCCCCGGTAAATTTGATGCGTGCGGAGCCCGCTACTCGCGAAGCTGCCAGAGACACCACCTTCACTGCAAAAAGGCCGAGGTGCTGCCACCTCCCCACTGTTCCGCAACCAGGCCTCTCCACCGTTTTCGAGTGCCGCCAGCCACGGGTGAGCACGCAGACAGAACGGCGGATTGATCAGTGCGGCCAAGCCGCAAGCGCGAGGCGATTCCTCCCCATCGGAGAGGCGATTGTTCCTAGAGGGAGGGCATTTCTTCCCAACGCGACGCAGCCCAGCACGAAGGCGCTGCTGAGACACGTCCCATGAGTATTATGGCGATCCGGAGGTCTCCAGAGAAGCTGCCCGCATCCGTTCGACCTGAGAGAACGAAGGAAAACTGTCCCTCCACCTTTGCCACAGGTGACTTGTCTTGCTGCGCTGGCGTGCGCATTGGTGCTTCTGTTCGGAATTCCCCTTCATACCTCCTTCCGTGACTCTAGTTGCCCAGGCTGGCGACAAAAGTTGGACGGGTGGACGAGCGAATGGATCTGGCTGGACAATCGATATCGTTGCGCGTTGGGCCGACTGCCCAAGGATGGGGGTCACTGTCGCCGCCCTTTTTGCAGCACTCTCGCGCGCAAGGCAAGGCAGAGGAGCATATCATTCACAGCGCGTGGCTCTCCGACTCCGCGTCGAACGCCCTTGGAGTGCCCACTCTTCCCCCACCTTCCCGTCTGCTGCCTGCTGGCAACTATTGGAAGTTGGTGTCAACTGCTGGTGGACAGCTAGCGAGAAGCTGAGAACTCAAGCAATTTTCCTTGCTGCGGGGAAAATGGGAAGCTCCACTGAAATCCCTTTGAGGGCATGCTCAGAGTCACTGATAAATGTCTTTGGACCGGACGCGTGCGTCAAGTGCTGAATTGGAAAAGGCGTTGGGAAGGAAATTGGGGGTCCTCGCGTCTGCAGTGAGCAAAACAGTGTCTGCTGCTTTCGATGTCATCTTCGACTTTGGGCACACGCAGTTGTACGGGGGTGTGTTTCGTGCGTTGTGGGGGAACGTTTTGCATGTACTCTGCCCTTGACTTCCCAATGTGTGGGCCGTTCCCTCCTTGAGTTTATTCTGCCAGCCCGTGACGTATTTTCGGGTAACGATAGAGATTGCGATTTCCAGTTGCTGTATGCTGAGGGAGCTCATTGGATGGCAAACTGGGAAAATTATATGCGGCTGCACATATTCATAGTCCATTCATAGTGCTTGCCATCCACTGCAGTGGTACCCTGTTTCTGTTCTGACGGCGGCAGCTTTGTGTTTGCAGGAAATCTGAACGTTTCATCGTTTGCGTTGCGAAATATCTTGATTTTACTGCTATGGCTGGAACTGAGGGGTCCATGTCTTGCGAAAGGTCTCGTGGATAAGGTAGGGCGTTGGTCTTATGAGAATAGCGCACAAGAGGCGGTTTTGAAACCCACCTTGCGATGGCTGTATCAATGCATGAGACACCCCTAATACTCGATTCCCAACAATTCAGCACGGCACAAACGTACAACCAAGTTATTGTAAAATATGCTTTTCTTCAGCGCTGGAAAGGGGAAGTTGCCTGTACACGGGGGATTGTCCCACCTGCAGCTTTGTAGCAGATTGCAATTTTTCCCGCTGCAGTCGTCGACATCGAAGAGAATCTGAGAAATGACGAGAAGCATTCTCTTATGGAAGACAATAGTTTGATCGTAGCCCGCTTGCCACTTGACAGCCGCTGAGCCTAGATCCTACCTTTTATCAATGATCCACGTTCTGTTGCCATCATGGTGCTTAAGGATAGTGCATGGTACTTGGCGACAGCAACGATAAAGATCTGGATGAACTACTCCTGGCGTGGCTGCAGCACACCTCTGCAGACGTCGCCCAGCTCGAAAGATGACCCAGGAACTGCGCTGGCCGTCCGAGGGGCGTGCCGCCCAGCGCCTTTCCTACCCAGTCAATACGGCCTAAAAAGCTGCCCCCTTATTGCGTCTAGCCCCAGCAGCATTTCTGACCCCGCATGACGTGCATAGGAATTGCCAATCCGATGCTCGGCAAGTGGTAAGACGTCCATTGCCCACTGCTTGCCATTAAAGTTGCACAACCAGTCGAAGATCCATGCCTTGCATCGAGGCAGCCGCGAGTACCCAAGCTTTGAAGCGATTCAACGGTCGACGGCCTCGTTTCCGAATATCTGTCGGGGAGATACACTTAGTGTGAATGAGTGCATTGTTTTGATCTACACATAGTTTTGTAAGGTGCCAATCTCTGCATGTCATATATCCTTCATTTTAATTAGATGCGTGCCAAATACAGGTGAATCTGGCAGCTCGATATTATTTCAGCAGCGTTGTACATTGTGGTATGACGGTTTCATGCCACAGGCAATGGTGAACTACCCAAATTGAGAGCATATCATAGTCGCGATAACCTTCACCCTGGCGATCTTTTCGGAATGATCACATGCTTTTCATTCACAGGATGGGTGGGAAGTACCTGAAAGAGGACGTTTCCCTTATTATGCAAGCGTCCGAGGGCGAGGGCGCGAGCACGTGTGCGGAGGCACACTCATCAATGAACGACATATCCTGACCACCGCCTACTGCATTCAGACTGTGGGGCCCAATCCCATCGTAATCATAAACCCTCATGGAGTGAACGATGACAGGTGGACAGTGGGAGTGCTGGTAAGAAGCATCACGCATTTATCTGCTGTTTCGTTCCTGTGATGAAGGATCCGATACGACGTTTATATTGTCTTGTTGTTTGGAGCATACTTCAACCCTAAATGGATCATCAAACAGTGCTTTCTCTGGCTGCATTATTTCGGTTATTGATACTTGCCATTTCCAGAAAACACTCCGACACTTGGTGCTTGAGCTCAACTTCAGAATGGTTTTAGCAGTCCGCTATTGTGCTAATGCAGCGGGAGTCCAGACATGCTGCTGAACGATGGCTTTCTATAGGGTCCCTCGCACTGGTAGAAAATAGCATGTTTGCGATGCCAGCTGCGACGCCATTTGACACAATATGATGCCGTCACAGTGACTGGAATTGCATAAAAGTGGCTGCGATGGCATCAATTTTTCCAATGGAATGACAGTTGGCATCGCAAACAGACTGCTTTCTACTGGTGCGCAGCGATAAGCGCAACTCAGAGTTGACTTGACTTTATATGATGCAACATACATCTGAACGTGACGGCGCATTTCGATGCTGCTTGCGCTGTCTCTGCAGTCGGTAACGTTTTGTATGCTCCACGTTGAAATTTTATCGAAACTTGCGATAATTGTGCTGACAGGAAGTGAGGGCCGAGCAGGCATTCATCCACCCACGGTGGACTGGGAACGTGCAGGATGGATACGACGCCGCACTTCTCAGGGTGGCACGGGAGGTCCCGATACCCACACCCCGACTCGCGGGGACCTCATTCGATCTATATCCAAATTTCAGGGCCGTCACCTTCAGGATGGTTCACAGCCTGGAAACGGCGCGATTCGAGGTGGTGGATAATGCCCGTTGCCCAGATCTCAATAAAATGAGCGAAAGCGCTGCGTGTGCGTTTTCGAAGACTGCGCACATCGTGCCAGGTAATTCAAAGGCTGATCGCGTTTGTCTCGTTCTTGCACAAATCTCGGCTACTGCAGTTGATATTGACAAGATTTCGCAGTGCATAGAAACCACTGGGAAAAAATGGACCATATAACACGTGTTCGAACGTGTACAAAGTTTACGTGTTTGTGTTATTTTTGTGTTCTCAGCGTGCAGAACGCTAATGAAATGTGTTTTATATGTGTTCACAAATGTGTTATTTGGCCCTTTTTTCCTAGTGAACGTTTCCTCCACAAACATCCTCCTTGTCTTACTTGTATTCTGCACAACCTGTTCGACTTGAGAAATGTCTCGAACCCCAACACCTTCTCTAATGGCATAGCGCAGCCAGTTGATCTGCGCAGAGTCGACTGCGGATTTCGACTTTCTGTGCTCAGTAGCAAAAGCCGTAGGGGCGTCCATCAGAAACTTCACAGCGATTGCCACCGGCTGGGAGCTAATAATTATTGGCGGATCCGTTTGGTCCCGGTACATCGACTGGCTGCAGAAAGCTGCCGCGACATAGTGCAAGGGCGTAGAGCGCAGCGTTTTCAGCAGCCGGTATCCAAACTATGATGATTATCCAAATTTGACAGGGCAATTTCACCTGTTATTGCGCCCATGCGAATTGGCGTTGCGAGGGTGATCTCAGAGTCTAGGTCGCCTGCAGATTTCCAGCAACTGCCAAACATGCCCTGCAGCCACGGTCTGTTCATTATCAAATGGTATTATGCCGCCAATCTTCGAACGAGACTGATGCAACTATATGCAATCAAATTGGTGCAATTGATTTGAAAACGAATCGCCGCAGTTTGAGGAGCTCCACAAGTTGCGGAGGTGGGATGTGAGGCCTTGCTGTACATTCCCACTAATGATATCAACCACCAGTGCACTTTGCGTTCTAAAGGTTGCTCAGGAGCACCGCTTATAATCGAGAGAGCAAAAACAGAGATTGACCCAGAGGGCGATGTGGTGGTGGCGATTGCATCTTTTGCGAATTTCTCGTCCTTGGACACCAGCGGAACCGGAGTAGTCGGAATCGGGAGCATGCGAGGCTGGATTGACGAAACAGCGTTCTCCGAGGTACATGGACCTCTGCCAGAGAGTGCGCCCCGAAAAATTTTTAACCCACAATAGGAATGGCAATGTCAAATATGTCTCCTAAACCGGTTTAAACTGGCTTCAGTTGAATTCCTTGCAAGAAAACCCTGCTAATATGGGAATTTAGGCATCAGGGGAACGTTGGTTTTGCTGTTTGAAGCTGTTTCCATTCTGCTCTGCCTATGCATCCTGCAAATAGATGTACCCGCTCTCCTTCAAAAGTTCGGAGCGACGCATATGTTCCTGCACTTGTTAGGGCGCTCTCTAGATGCCTAATGGATTTAGGCGTATTGCTCTAAGTACATCTGGGCGACTGGATAAGGAGCATATGATTTGGTAGGAGCCACCAGAATTATGGCACATGGTGGTATCAATGCGACCATCACAAGTATCCTGCTTGAAGTTTACCTATTTTATCAGAGAAGACATTCCATTGCTCCATGTGAGACAGTACAAACGCAGATCTCTGGGGGTGCGGTGCAGACTACGAACTGAAATATTGGGGAAAATGGTATATTTTGGCATTTTTCTCGTCTTTTCTAATTGAATTTTCTTCATGCTATGTCCTGCAGACTCATAAAAAGAATGGAAATTCTATTGAAGGACTCTCTGTGATTGGATCCTTTGCCTTGATTGCATTGGTGAGTTCGGCAACAGGTTGCAACAATCTTTCATGAAGCTAGCAGGTCTACATTTTGGGGTAACATACAGTGTATTCTCAATTTACCTCAACAGTAAATATTTGCATGAACGAAACCACATATCATTAAGAACCTGTCTATCATTTGTGTTCTGGAATCACAGGCAATGTCCTTGATGCGTATGTCGCGTCTAGCAATCTTATAATCGCTTCCCCTGCAGGTGGACATATCACGCCTGTGCACCATCGTGATGCAGCCCAAATAGTGCTTGCTTGATGTCTGCTCATGTGTCGAAGCAATAAGCGCCGTTGCATGAAACTCCGTGCAAGATTCTGTCCTTCGAATTAATAAACCGTTGTGCAATCCACTTTATAGATTGCAATCAGAATATATGCCTCAAAATGTTGCATCATCAAATGTCATCGCGATGGCACTCCTGCATGATCAAGCGTGAACATTACACCCGGAGAAACTTTTCCAATTGCCGGAATTGGTTCCATTGGAAACGTTTCAAAATAGTGTGCAGCTTCCTCCTTGGGAAGGCCGCGTTCGCAGTACACGGTGCTGCTGCCAGTGGGGTTGGAGTATGCAGTAGCCTTGTTGACAGAACCCCAGCATGCGTAGCTTCATGCAACGCTTTACATGGAGGGCGAGGTCCTGCCCTGGTGTTTAGCGCGTTCTTATTGGAATGTCATTGTCTGCGATCCCGTCGAAATCCCCCCAGGGGATTTCTTCAGCACAGCGATCGACGAGGTTGCGTGCCATGGCGGCGTGGGAGTACTGGTGTTCATATTTCAAAATTCCAATAATACAATGCAGTCATCTGCTCAGGGCGTATTCGTGGTTGAAGTCAGCCAAAATGCGCACGTGCGAAATACTTCTAACTCAACGTATCTTGTTGCATAGATGACCATTGCGAGAAGCTGCCCCGATTTTATGCCATGGAATGTTCCGAAGAAGCACCCTCGTGTGGCTTTCATAGCGATGATTATCGCATACTGCATCCTATTCAAAGTGATCGCGTCAACGTGGGGATGGATGGCTAACGGCGATGAGGTAGGTGGTAGTGGGCAGCCTGCAAATGCTTTGTCGTGACAGTGTCAATAAACTATGGGCTAAGGTCCCGATGTAGTGGTAGTATGCGCGGGTTTGCAGCTATGTACTTGCCAGAGATCCTATGTGCATAGCGGTGTCAATGCCGCGACGTCGAGTTGGTGCGAGATATTTCTGTCGCTACATGCAGAGCTGCCCCCCCCCCCCCCCCAAATGATTACGAATCGTGCAGTAGGTATTGTCATGTGCAATTTGAATTTGCCAAATTTGCCATGGTAACGTACTTTGTGTGTCGTTTTGTAGCTGAATTCCCTGCTGTGCCAATTCGATTCCCCTGCGCAATGGGAGAACTGTGCTAGAAATGCTGCGTGGAGGCAGGCTGCAGCAGGAGTAATTTTGAGGATTGCATTTTTCTCCCTGCTCCTTTCAGCCACGGAGGCAGTTGGTTTTTATCTTTGGAAGTGCACTTGGATGAAGGAAAGAAGACAAAACTGGCTCTACTGCAGAAAGTCTGCCCTCAGCAAAGCTGGATTAGGCAAAGGCACAGCTATTTGGAGGGCGTTGTTCATCAACACTCCCCATGCTGTCTTCCTGTGGTTCGCAAAAAATTGCGCCAAGGCATCCAGGAAGGAAAAGATACTCGCCAGCAAGGAAATATGGAGAAGGGGGATAGCAAATCTTTTGGTCAACGCATCTTCCTATATTTTGGTCGCTGCGTCCATTTGGTGGGAACCACTCTGCAGCTTCAAATCCATGTGTGTCGCCATCAGGCTGGGTGCAGGCTCCCTGATGGGTTACCACACGGTAATTGCCCTGAATCAATGCGCTCAGATGCTACACCCTCCTGTTTCCGTAGCGAAGTGGATCCAATCCGACTGCAAGAAAACAAACGAGTGGAGTATGTTCTCTCAGATGTACAATGACACCTGTGGAGCTTCTCGCATGGGAAAAGCTTCAGTGCTGAAGGACCATCTGTGGTTGAAAGTGCTGCTTCCCACGGTGTACATCATCGAAGTGGCAATCCGCCTGCATCTCAAGAGACGCTGGATCCAGGGCTCCCCTATAGGCCTCACTTTGGGTGCCCTGGCTGGATTCATGCGCACTATTTCCATCGAATGGTTCCGTTCACCGTTCACTGGGTGGATTGCCGGTAACGACGCCTGCAGCATTGTGAAGTACAGCTGGAAGTCGCACGTTGGTCCTAATTTGATGGGTAGGACGCAGCTCAGGGGGATTGTTCCTGTTCTTTCGTTCGCAATGTGGTGCGCTCTGGAAGGAGATGACTTGACAGCGCTTGAAGAAAAAACAGGTCTTGACAAAGGCGGAGACTCTCCAATTGGAGATTCCTTTGTCAGCGCAAAGCTGGAATTTGAAAGGCTTGTTAGAAGATTGCATGTGGCAGGTTGGGCTGTTGCAGACATACATGACTGGAGGAGTGCAGAAATACAAATAATGGAGGACTCCTACAAGGGCACTACGAATGGTCTGCAATGGGCATCCAATCTTGGGACTGGACACCTGCAGAAGTTGTGCTCTTCAGGGCAGTCAGGAATACACTTTGCAATGAGAACGCTGCTTCTCTCCGTGGGAGCAAGCTGGGCAACGCCGCATCAGGTCATATCACGTCTTCCACTCATTCATATATGCGAAGGCGCAGGCGATCAGCCTGGAGGGCTGAAGGCAGCTATGGGGACGATCTGGGAAGAAAGTGTGATCAAGTTCGTGCATGAGACTCTTGCCGGGCTCACTGCAGCATGTGGTGGCGAAATTTCACGAGATGAAATACGAAGCAACTTGAAACTGTATGGTGGACTCTTGGCCGTGGAATTGATCGACGGAGTGAGCGAAGATGTGGAAAAAGTATCGATGAGGGTCAACATGCTGGTATGCGCCATTGTTGGCTGGCGGAAATCGAAAGGGTCCAAAGGAGACGCTGACATGATCGAGGTGTACAAGGACGAGGATGTGGCTAGCGCCAAGACTGAATTGGAGAAAGAAGCGGCGAGAGCTGCTCGGGACATATATCGTGTGGATGGGTTATCCGAAATACCTGTCATTGGGAAAGCAGATCTTAATGATTCTGCATTTGAAGGCGAGCTCTCCGCTTCTCCCAAAGGCAAGGAAGAAGGCCCCATGCCCGACTCAGGAAAACCACGCTTTTTGGTGGCCGTGGAGAATGCAGCGTCGGCAATCACCGATGGAGGCATGCACAGGGCGTTTGCAGCTGTGATCTCCTGTGCGAGAGAAACAGGTGCCTCTATGACAAGTGACCCCCTTGGCTCCGATGTGCACAGTTGCTCCTTTGTGGAACAGCTGCGCTCTGTTGCGGATGCATTTTCGCCGGCGCAAGAATGCCATAAGGTGTGCGATATCGTGAGTCAGCACGAAGATTCCTGTTTATCCGCGTCAGTGTTGGCAAATGACTGGGAGGAAGTGGAAAGGCGGATTGAAAGAGAAGGCAAAACGTCGAGTCTGGTGGAATGCTGGACTGCAATCAACGGCACAGAGGCATTGGCGCTGATGGCATTCAGCCGATTGTTGGCGGTGGCGGCCATATTCTTTTATGGAATATCCAGCTTCGGCGCAGGAAACAATGTCAATCTCTATGCCTTCTAAATGGATGTGGTCAGTTGTTCTGCCGCACATCTCACGGGTCACCACGGCAAGTTGCATCAGGAATTGCACTCTTCTCGATTGGTGAGCAGACTCGCTAAAGATGAGTGAGCGAACTTGCTGTTCTGCGCATGGCCCTTACATTGCAATCTACTACAGCTTGACCGCTGCTTTGCGAACATGGTCGGATTCCATCGGGATAACTATTCAGTTGTCAATTGAGGATAGTCCACTGCCAGATATGGTCGATTGTCATGGACGTGTTGCATGATTGAGCAAGCAAATTTTGGGACAGGATCGACTATGCGTAGATATTGTTGCCATTTAGAAGCGGGATGGTGCTGCGATGAGCTTTGGGGCATCAGACTGAACGTGGATAGAGGAACATGATGGCGGGAAATGTGGACCTGCGTTCTTACATGTGGCATAAAAATATATAGGACACAAGAAGAGCCTGCGACGCATAGCCTAAATGTTTTGTGCTCATTCTCAACAAATCATAGGACGCCAAGGGTGTTATAAGATATGAATGATGTGGTCACTTTGAGATTTGTCATACATAGGCCTGTGCACGTATGTGGGAGTCCAGCATTGGTTCTGCAATTTGCACCCCTGCTACCATCTTTGCAAATAAGCAATTTCATCAAGTGTCCATTATCACTGTCGTTCCCACATACCGCCACACAAAATCCACCACGAAAGGCAGTGTTATCCTCCCACTTTTGGTCTGACTTGCACCGCAATGTCACGAAGATCTAAGACGTGGACCAAAACATCTTTTCCACCAAACTGCGTGTATTAGCCC
The DNA here is from genome assembly GCA_905146915.1 of Ostreobium quekettii. NCBI lineage: Eukaryota > Viridiplantae > Chlorophyta > Ulvophyceae > Bryopsidales > Ostreobiaceae > Ostreobium > Ostreobium quekettii. The sequence goes on along the minus strand of CAJHUC010000440.1, from coordinate 15,846 downwards.
ATGGACCGTTTGCGCTGGCCTTCGGCACCAATGACCTGGGCGCTCTGTCGGTAAACAATCTCTCGTCCTTCGTTTCTCCTTATTCATTTTCTTTGCTCTCCTACTTTCCGCTGCTTTTTTCAGACATGCCTGTTCCTGCCAAGTGGCTCTGTACCATATATAGCCATATGGCTGGGCTGTGGAAGCGGGCGGGGGGCTCGCGCCCGGTTGATCGCGACGCGTGCACGGACTGTCTTGGTTCCCTTACGAACTCCATCAGGCGAAGTGCAAGCACGCAGCGGTGCGTCGAAAGGTATGTTCCTGTGGCCCAGATGCGACGCGAACGTCATTCAGCCACTGCGACGCTTCACGCGAGTGGTGGGACTCAATCTTCCGACCGTTTTGCGTTGGCCATGCACGAACGCTTTCTGGGGTTCCGAGGGCGCCTGCCGCCGCATCCTGTTGGGGCACAGGGTGCTGTAGCAGACTGTGGACTGTCGTTGTCCACCGTTGTCGATTTGCCACTGGATCAGTCGCCCATTGTCGTGGACATGGCACTCTGGCAACTGCAGGAGCCGCGCGAGTCATTGTGCTTGGCGCAGCGGCCCACGTGAAGTCCTCAGACAGCGCCCGGAATTGCGTAATGTGGCAAGAAATTTTGGGCATTATCGCAACCATGGGCACATTTGGTGCCGTCAAGAGGAGGGGGGAAAAGGCCCATTGCCTCTTGAAGGGTAAGTGTCGCTTTCCTTTTCGGGGAAGGGGCCCATCCCCGCCACCCCTTTGTTCACAAAGTGCACACTAGTTTGGCAGGGACGCCTGGGCATGGAAGAGGTGTTCATCAGCACGCGAATGCTAGGTTCTATGCGGGAAGAGAGAAAGGGGCACATGAAGAGCTAGAAAATTCGCCATCTCGACAGGGTATTCAGGTGCTTGGAAGTTCGTGGAGCAAAGCATGCCCTGGACTTTGGAAACCATGACAGACATTCATGGGAATGTGTTGAGTCTGTCTAGACACGCACCTGTGGGCATTCTCACATTTAGGATGCGCAGCAGGAAGAGTGAAATGAATTGGCCTTGCCAATGCATTTTCCTGAGGGCATCTTCCTTGGTGCGGTTTTGTTGTCCCGAAAGCATATTGTGCTGGCAGTCTGTCACAACGGTTTGCTGAAGGACTTCAACTCACCTCTCGTAGGGCGAGTCTTGGTAGTGCAATGAGGTGCCATTTTGGCTGCTGGGCTGCGATTTTTCCAGTGCACAGAGAGAGAGGTACTACACACAAAGAGCACCTTGCAATCCAGAAGAATTTATGAGATTTTTTCCACACTGTGGAAGATGAATGAACAGTGTCCCTGAAGCACAACAAGAGCAGCACACAAAACAGAACATCACAAAATACACAGGTCATTGATCCAAGTTTTGAAAGTCTGCATATGCCTGCAAGGCCTGGTGTTTGTGGGTATGGAATTGGTGCACTTCTTTTGAATAGGATTGGCAGTTGATGCAACATGCTGCCTTATCCCCTTGAACTCTCCAGGCCATGTCCAGTCAGAATCCCAGGCTCCTTGGCCTCATAGCCAAGGTCATAATCCAACATTGGTCCTTGCCATGGAATGTTAGTATGCTATGGAGAGGTGCTTGGTGCTGTGGCATTCAAGTTGGGATGCCATTCTAAACAAATGCAAACCCAGCATGCACTTTGTATGTCTGTTTCCTTTCTACAGAAAATTCTTATCAACATGGCTTCGGGTAGTATTCAGCCAAGGCAATGGACAATACTCATGGGGAAAGGATGGTGGTGTTAAACGTAGAGCAGAAGCGTCTTTCAGGTCATGCTGGGCTCATCCACCTCTTTGATCTGATGGTTGATTTACTAGACACATTACTCGAGTCCCCTCTGTGGCGCTGACCCTGGCACTTTGCAGTGGAGAGCAATGTTATGTTGCAGAGTTGTTTCTTTGTAAGAATTAGTTGGAAACGACACATCAGCCACCAACACCACTTCCGCACATCCATCTGGATTCTTGTTGTAATTCACTGAATTCCATTCATGACAGCTCCCCTCCTTTCCATGCTTTGTCTCTGCTGGCCACTTGTCACTATTGTGAGCAGACAAATGTTGCACTTCCTGTGCCAGGCATAACAGCAAGGTGTTGACTGAGCAGTTGCATTAATGCACAAGCTTAATATTTTTCATTCAAAATATTGTTTTGACACCATCTATGAGTTCCCTCAATGCCCTAAAATCTTTGTGGACAATGGATTGTTATGACAATTTGGCAGCGCATCAAACGTGCCCATCCTCCAGGTCAGAATTTCCCCGATGCAGGGCTTGCCTAGCCTGGCTTGGGGTGGTTGTTCAGTGTCCGAGAACAACCCATTCTTGAGTGGAGCCTTTCCCATGGACTCGGCAGCACTGAAGAGGCAGAGCTGCCCATGCAGCTCGGGCAGCTGCCCAATGATTGACACCAATGTCTGTGTGGAGTGCCAGTAGACACGACCTGTGGTTACGTTTCTTACCAACACCGATTTCCAGAGTTTTAACCATCGTGGACAGCAACACATTAGCAAAACTGCTATCCTTATTTGCAGGTGCTTGGCAATCTTGGGACCTGCTGTGGTGTTGTTGCATGTACTGATGGCTCTCTGTTTCATCATGGTTATAAAGCGAGGAGCTTGCCTGGGTTACAAATGCGCTTCATGCCAAAAAAGCAAAGAACTTCCGCCATTCTCCATGGTGGAACGTTTTTGTGTGCAATTGGACGTCCCTTGTGTCTGCATGGTTAGCCCTTTAGCATTGTGTGTATATAGTCTCTGAAGTTTCTGATATTTATGGTATTCAAAGTGTTCTGAACAGCCTTGGCAGGTCTTGCAGAGGAAGTGCCCGCAGTATTCATTTCTGGTGATTTTTGTTTCATATGCAGAATGGTGATCACACTTTCCTTCCGAATTCCTCACAGTGGCTTTTACAACCTCAGGCAACCCATCTTTAGTGTGCATGCTTTGAAGAACCTTCGATCGTGAACTCGGTTGAGTTTCGGATTTCTGATCTGCAGATGAGCATCTGGTTGGACAATCAATTCCACGGTGGGGATCGACGATTGGTGGTTTGATGGTTGGTGGTTTGAAGCCTAGTTCCACTACACTGCCTTGTCTTAGGGAGGGCTTTGACTATTGTGTGTTTAATTTCTTTAACCTTTATTACAACGAAGCATGATGCGATACACAGTTGCTTGTCTATGCCTTTGAGGTGCATCGAGCACAGTGAGGCGATTGGAGAATGGCCCAAGTTTACCCTCCCATGCCATTAGATTTGAGGGTACTGATGAGCATTTGGGATGCCTCAGGAATAGTAGTAAAAGCATGGTGGTTATCCGTTGCTTGCCTGTAAACATGCACAAACTACTGCTAAACTATACTTGCCCTTCCAATTGATGCATTGCGGCGAGAGGGATCTCAATCCATCGCATGAGGCGCACCAAGAGACGACCACGACATCAATTCGCTGCCACAACCGTTTCTTACTTGCATTGGATAGTGTCCAAATTGTTTTTTTTTTCGAATTTTGCTGGACATTTTGTTTAAATTGAGGTGCTTTGGGCCAAAACTTGCTGGACATAAGTCTGTGAGTGATGGGTTGCAGCAAATTGTTGGGACCTACGAGTCCTACCCCTCTTTCCACATGCCAAAATATGGGGAAGTGTTTACGGAGTTCCGTTGCGGACCACTGTAGGCATGAGTAGCTCCCCTCAAGCAAGTGCTACGGGGCCTTATCCAGCATCAGCAACCCAAATGGTTGTGATGATGGGTGCCCATGGCATTTCACGACTATGCCTGGGGGCATTTTGTGATGATTTCGATTTCAATGGCCTGATCTGGTCTGAGGAGATGCAATGCTTGTGGTCTAGGAAATTTGGGAGCGGCAGGAATAATGTGGATGGTCCCATGCTACATGGCAACAACGTTTCTTTGATAGTGTCAAGGCCATATTTGTTATGAGTGCAGAGTTGGTGGCCATGGCGAAGTGAAGGGGGATGATCTCCATGACTTTGGGAGTGGCTGCATCAGCGTGGGTGGCAGTTCCTGACCGGTGCACAAAGCAGGTGAATGACTAGCATTTGTTGCAAGACAGAGAGATGGGGGAAAGGTTAAACGATCTACAATCTCAAGAATTGCCCATGAAGAATGGGACATAGCACAATGCTTTGTTTGTCACTTGCTCGTATTCTCTTTTTTGTTCTTGTGTTCATTGCTTTCTTCAGTGTGTTGTGTGGTTCATTGTCATCAATCTTCCTCTTTTTGGGATGTGATGGACGCATTTTAAAGACATCAAAGCAATGTCACCTTTATCTAGTCACAGTCATAGTCACCTTTCTCTCTATTTATCCAAACATTCAGACCTCCTTCCAGTCATTTGATCATCATATGCCTTCTCCTTCTGCCCATCTGTACGTCTTTTAGTTCCTTGAAATCCATCGTTCTCATTGGGACCTTGTCAATTCCAATGCAAACACGTCAGGGGTGGGCGTACATCTCTTGAACGGAAATGCAGACTTGTGCACTATGTTTGGGTCTCCAAAACAGAAACGAAGGACGTCTGCTCTATGTTTGGGTTTTTGGAACCCAAATGTGAGCATGCCCAGAGCCTTTGGGCTTCGAAGACGAAATGTGGATGATGACGACCAACTGTTTCAGTCATGAAGAGTTCAACGCAAGCAATGGGGAATGTTCAGCATACATGCATGCATTAAGTTGCAACCATTCAAAATGGTCAATAATTCACATACCAAATCATACACACTTCCTATTCCCCCTTATTAATTGTTCACCTTTGCATTCTACCCTCCAAGAAGTTGTCACAATTTCAGCTGATCCAGGTAAATCGGCTTCCATGCAATTGTCGACCCATGGATTCAGGGTGGACAGCTTGTCTCTCCTGATTGCCTTTCACTACCTTGTTGCAACCTCAAATCCCTAGGAGTCTTGGTAAAAATATCCCCCCATTGCCCCATCACGAACCAAGGCTGTTTCCCTAGCTCTGAGATTCTCTCTCTGAACTAACCATTTCATATCTCCATCCCTTGTGCCATCCCTTGTGCATTTGGGGGCTCTGGGCCATGTCGATGTTCTCTAATCCCTACCCAGATCATTGTTCAAGTATAGCAGATTCACTCTATGATTCCACATATCACATTATGATCTGCCAACTTTTCGTTTTGTCAACATTGTCAATTGTTAGGCCCTCATTTCTTGCCATATTTTAACTGCATGTCCATCCTATTGCAACCTAGAGTTGCTCTTCCTTTGCCAACAATGGTTACTACAACCTGGCTATAAGTCGGGTGAGTTTGTAGAGGCAACCTGGTCACCCTCTGTCGAAAGGCATTGTATGATGCCCAGGTTGATCCATCTGGCTAGATTGGTACCTTCCACTATGATTGGGGTAGTACGGCACATTGTCAATAGACAAACCATATCTTAATTTGGTTGCTCAACTCTGTTTTCAAGAGGACCCGTTGCAGGCTCCGCCTGTCTAATGTACCCAGCCAGATCCTAGATCCCAATGCTTTGGAAATTGTTCTAGCTTTACTAGCTTATTCAAAAATGTGGCCTCTTTTGCAAAGGCTCCTACCCCTTTAAGCCTCTTTAAGGAGGTCTAGTACTTTATTCTTGTGAAGGGCTTCTTTTGTATGATGCGAGCGCACCAACAAATGTTGGCATTCTTCCACCTCAAGTAGGGTTGTTGTAACCTTTAGCAAAGATCCTTCACCCAATGCCCCCTTGATGAGCAAGCCTCATTGCCTTGAAGTATATCATTAGAGGGGAGGCAAGTTGTTTGAATGGGGTTGAGCCATTCCAGCTTTGGGGTGTCCTGAGTGAGTTGGAACCATCTCACCAATTCCTCCACCATGCACACCAATTGTTGAACGTAGATCCAAAATTCTACAATAGGAGACTATAGTTGAGTCTTTGCACCGACTTGTTGTCCAAAACCCATTTTTGCAAAAGCAACCTTGCTAAACTTATTCAAGCCCTCTAAGGGATCTAGTCCAATAGGAGGTGGGAGCCATTACTACGACTAATGCACAAAAATGTCCTTGGGAGACAATTATCAAATTAGGGAGCCACAATCGCCATCTTCAAATACAATCACCACTCTCCCATTTTGGGTTCACCTAAATTGGGCTTCATTTAGATTTTGTAGGAGTTAGAGAACACTCTCACTATCTGCTAGTTCTATAGTCAATAGTATGCCTACCATGCCACTAGAAGACAATCTTTGTGTTCTTGCTAGACCTGCCTAGGTGATCCTTGTTCTTGGTCAATCTCCTCACTACCCTTGTTTCAACATCTATTGTTGGGCTAGCAGGAGGCCCTAGCCATAGGCCTAAAATCACAAATTACTCTCGAATTGTTCTCTCGACTTGTAGATCGTGGTTTAAAGGGCTCCAAGATCATGTGGTATGTTGTGGCAACAAAAGGGGAAAAGAACCAGAGCCAACTTCAAGGCCCTTCAAATAACAACACCCATCTTCTATTATACACTGATTGGCAGCCAACGGGTCACTCTAATCTCTAGTGACTAATCCACAATTAGATAACCCTATTGCGATGCCAAATTCTCCAATATTGTGGTCCATGTGATATTCTTAAGAATGGGAATGTTTAGGCATGTGCACGCGCATGCCGTACCCAGGGATAGCCATTGTTGTCCTAGGCGTATGATCAAAACCAGCGAATGATATTCCGGATGAGACTCCACCACACGACAAGCAGAACTCTTGAACACTTCATGATGTCACTACAACCAACATGATTGTTTAAGGATTCACCAACCTGATCCCCAACTCAGCAATCCAAGCACCTTTTGATTCCACTAACATAACCAGAATGCAGCACTAGGATGTCCAATGAAAAATCACTCCACCTCCCAGTCGATTCCAAAATCAATGGGCGTTTGCCATCCAACACTTAGGTGTTGTGGAAATACTTGGGGTAGGCGTAATGGACCAATTATTTCTCTCATTATCTTTAATAATGGTGTGTAGCTCCATATTTATAGAATAATGGTTTAATTTATCTCTTGGCCTTTGTTGTCTAAATATGTAGATGTATGGGTGATTTAAAAGTGCAAAACTTTATGTACTGCAGTCTGGATAATGGGGGCCGAGTAAGGGGAGTTTTGGAGTTGTTTTGATGGTGACCGGTGGCCCATTTTGTATAGTGCATTGTGGCTGTGTCCTAATGTACAAGCACACTTGGAGGTGTGACGGTCGGACGGTATTTGGATATAAGGGGCGAACTTTCTGACTGTAATTGTTGTTCCTGGCTCACTGCCGACTCCCATGGGGGCGACCGTGGGCCCCCGCTCTCCGTTGACCGTAGCTGCCACTGGCCTAAGGACGCAAACCTTGCGACCCTGCGGCCCTGGCCCCTGCCGCGTACTCCGAACAAGCGTGCGCCCCGATTACACCGGATCTGCACACCATTGGGCGAAGATCCAAGGTCACTCGTAAGGGGTGGACCGGGCGACGGTAGGCGCGTGCCGGCTCCAATGAACAAAACCCACGTCGTTAGGCCTCTGATCCAAAAGATCCCTCGTGCTGATCCCAACTCCACTCTAAGTGATCCAGAACTTTGCCAATTGACTCCTGAAGGTCCGTTGAACAATTTGTCTAGTTGGTCCTAAGGCCCAATTCCTGGTCCTTCCTACCGCTCTAGTACTTTAGGTCTGTTTTGGGGTCTGGTTGGTCCTCTAGGCCCAAGAACGGGGGTGTGCAAGTGCTTGGCGCGGTTCGCAAATAGACCAGCGGGCCCCCCTTTATCCTCCGCCATGGCCCCATAACACCACAGTGGAGTGACTCCCTAACACTATCACAACATCCCTTACACTGTAACACCCTATGCCTTATCCCAAAGACTTGCTTCTTACACTATTTCCCTCTAAATACACTTCCTATTGAACTACCCTATTCAAATGCCATATCACACTACGAATTCACATATTGCATCTATAGCTTTCTCCCTTCCCGTCAGAATCCCCACACTTGCCCACAACTCACCACATGTATCTCCTAGTGATACTATCCCATTACTCCATCGCTATTTTCCCTTATCCCATGGACAGCACTAGCCACCGGCATACTTTACACTCTATTGCCCTTTCACACTTCTCTCATAGCACCCACAACAGCCCACGGCCCTCACACACGTTGCCAAGGGTGGCAGTATGGTGATACGCTCTCATCACAACCCATCACACCATTGCCACCATCTTTATGGAATGCACATGATGCACCGCGACCAATGACTCAGTGCCGCCAAGTTCACACCTATAGTTCAGCATGTGTAACTTTATGGCATGACACATTCGCCCATGATGATGAAAATAGATGATCGATAATTATCTGAAATGGCTTTAATAAGCTTAATGATCTAAATGACTATTATTTTAAATGACTATCATTCAACATCATATATCAAAATTCATCAAAAAGACGCAAGCAATCCAATGACCATGTTTTCGTCGCCAAATTCTATCACCCAAGTTATATAAATCATCAAAACTTTTTGTCAAATCATTAAAAACATCAATTGACCCTTTGTGTCTGATACGTAAAGTCTGTGGGTGTGGGGTTCTTGCCCTCTTTGAGCCGCGGACCCGCCTCGCCGGGCACCTAGGTCCTTACGGGGACCTAGGCGGGACCACGCCTCCTACTCCCGTATCCTAATACCTGGAATGGTTACTATGGGTTGAGGATAGTTATCTTGGGCAGGGCGTCCCCCACACCAGGGGCCAGTAGTAGGGCGTCCCCCACATCAGGCCGGTGCGCGTAACATTCGTCCCCCTCAGGGAGAGGGGCGTCCTCATCCCAATGCGTGGACACGGGAGTAGAAACATTATGTATGTATACGGCAACTGGCTGTGCGATTTGCCACATGCCCAGTTTGCACGGTAATCATATATACATTATACAAACTGTGGTGAAGAGAAAGAGTGGTTGTTTTACATGACCTGCCGGCCTTTGACAACCCTCATTAAAACTCTTCGTTCAGCACTTCGGCTGCAAGGTTCTGACCTTCCGGCCTATGCCCGTCCAAGGGAAAGACGTGGAACATGCAGGTCACCCTGCACGTCCCCTACCCCAATACGTATGGCCACTATATGCCCAGCTATGTCCTCCCCGAGGCTGCGAAGTACCGCGTCCTCGTCCACGTCCACGAACGGGTGCACGAGGGGGTTGGATCAATGGCTAGTCGGTGGCCAGGCGTTCCCCGTTCAAAATGGTTGCGGACATCGCATTCATGTGTCCGAACAGCGTTCTTGTACGGGGTCCGGTATAACCGGTCTGCTTCTGTGCCCACTTGAGCAAGACCTGTCAAAGGCATAATCACACATGAGCTTATTTCACCGTGTACGTTTTGTACTTCGATCAGTTGATATATGCACGACAGGTGTTCTTCCATTTTCAAATGCTTGAACCAATTTCTGTGCATTTGCAACTGCCTTTGCTGATTCCCAGCTATTATGCTCATGTCCACATCCCAGCCATTTGACAAGGTACTCTACCGAGTTTTGGCGCCTTCCGCGTTTTTTCATTCTTTTATCCAAGATGCGTTCAACTCCATATTCCAGCTCTCCTTCGATTTCGATAGGAACTGGAGGTGGCTGTACTCTGCCACTGGCCTTATACGGCTTAATCTTTGATACATGTAATACCGGATGTATCTTATGCATGCTGTCCGGAAGTTCCAGTCGATAAGTGACAGGACCTATCCGGTCGAGGATGGTGAGGGGCCCAATCCACCTCGGTAGTAATTTTTGAGTTCCAGGGTGTTTGAGGGTAATATGCTGTGTCGAAAGGAGGACGTCATCTCCTTTACTGAACGATACATCCCTCCGATGGCGGTCCGCATACTTTGACTGCCTATCTCGTGCTTTTTCTAAGCACGCCCTGGCCTCTTTCAGTGCTGATTGGACACGGTGATCAAATCGTGTCACAGCTGGTAGGCCCTCCACGAGGGGTATACCAGTATGTCTTAAGTAAGGCTGTTGCGCCCTTATCAATGGCCACTGCCAAGCCACGGGCATTCGGATTGTCATAGCCCTTCAAAGGCTTCCGAATTTGCACTCCAAGAGCTAAGGGACTCTTTGGATGCCGACCGTAGTTCAAATAGAACGGGGTCTCTTGGGTGGAACTGTTTTTCGAGTTGTTTATTACAAACTCGGCCATGGCTAACATTTCATCCCACGCGTCATGGTCAGAACGCGTATAGCTTAGAGGTGGCCACTCAAGGGTGCCATCCGGTCCGTTAAATCCGGTTCGTTAATTTTTATCAGCTGTCCGTTAAATTTCGTTAAAGAAAAAGGAAGAAAAATTCAGAAAAAACAAAAAAAATCCAAAAAATTCGAAAAAAAACCCAAAAAATCACAACAACTGTGGCTAGTTGAAAATCTAGTATGCATAGGTTGAAATAAAATACAAACATACTCTCTAATAGCGAATTCCATAAACTATAAGTATGAAAAAAACCCAAAAATCCCCAAAAAATCCAAAAATCCGCTAATTTTTGGCTAATTTTTATCTTTTTTCGTTATTTTCCGTTAATTAACGGAAAATTAACGGAAATTAACCTTTGTCCGCTATTAACGGATCCGGGTGGCCACCTCTAGTATAGCTGTGTAAGTAATCCTCCAGAATCCGATTCATGACTTCGGTCTGGCCATCCGTTTGCGGATGGTACGCAGTGCTCATGTTGAGCTGAATCTTCCACCTCTTAGCCAGGTACCGGTAAAACCTGGAAGTGAACCGAACGTCTCTGTCGGACACTATTTGAGAGGGGAGACCGTGGTGCCTTATCACATTTTGCACCAACATGTCAGCTGCTCCTTCTGCGGAGAGCTCAGTGGTCGTGGTTGCGAAGCGGACCATTTCGGTCAGTCTATCGACGAACGCGACGATAGCATCATGACCTCCCTTAGTTTTCGGCAGTTGTGTAATGAAGTCCATGGACAATTCAGTCCATGGCTCCTCAGGAATGCCCAGAGGCTGTAATAAGCCTGGGGTCTTTTGACGAGAGTACTTGACCTATTGACAAACCAGGCAAGTATCAACATATAGTTGTATTTCTCGTCGCATTCCTGGCCACCAATAATGCCTCTGGCCCAAGTCCACGGTCTTGGCTTGACCAAAGTGTCCTGCACTTGGATGGTCATGAGCCAACTGGCAGATCTCAGTCCGCAGACTGGCTGGTATATATACCTATTTGCCTCGCAGCCATAACCCGTCTGTACAGCGCATCTCTTGCTGCTGTTTTACAGATGCAAGCTGGGGATCGTGGCCATAGGCCCGACGGATCCTGGAGGCCAGATCTTCTGCCTCTACCGTCTTTTTCTTATCTCCCAGCTTGTGTATTATTCTTAAGCCACAGACAATCAGTTGACTTTTCCTCCTGGCTTCCCATTCATCGGGAGATGGAGGAATGCGAGAGAGTGGATTAGCCACATTCTTTCGCCCTGGGCGATATTCTCAGTCAAAGTCAAACTGTTGTAAGATTTCAGACCATCTGGCCTGTCTTCGGCTCAGTTGTGGTTGTGACTTAAGGTAAGTTAACGGGCAATGATCTATCACCAGTTTGAAGCGTGTCCCTTCAAGGTAACATCTCCACAACTGGACAGCGTGAATAGAAGCTAACACTTCTTGGTCCGTCACACTATAGTTCAACTCCGCTGGGAGGAACTTTCTGCTGGCATAGCAGATTGGATGATTATCCTGCATCAGAACTGCTCCCACTGCAGTCTGAGAGGCATCTGCTATGACCTCAAAAGGTCTCTCAGGGTCTGGCATCTTGAGCAATGGAGCTGTGGTTAAACGCTTCTTTATATGCTCAAAGGTCTCTTGACATTTTGCGGTCCACTCCCATTTGCCATTCTGTTTGGTCAAGTCTGTTAAGGGAGTAGCCATTTTCGAATAGCCCTGTATGAACTTTCGAAAATAGTTTGCCAGCCCGAGGAACTGCTGTACATGCTTCACACATTGTGGTACAGGTCAGTTCTTAACCTTTTCGATCCCTTCGGGATCTGGACGTATACCCTCTTGAGACACCACATGTCCCAGATAGGAGATTTCCTCCTTGTTGAACTGACACTTGTGCATACGACAGTATAACTTCTGTTGTCGTAGCACTTCTAACACCTGTCTTAGGTGCCGTATGTGCTCCTCAGCCGTTCGGCTAAACACCAAAATGTCGTCCAAATATACCAGGACGTGTTTGCCAATTTGATCACCAAATATATGGTGCATCGTCTACTGGAATATGGCTGGGGCATTTGCGAGTCCGAAAGGTAGTACCTTAAACTCGTAGAAGCCCAGCGGCGTAACAAACATTGTTTTGGCACAATCTGCCTTATCAATCCTCAGCTGATAATACCCTTGCTGCAAGTCTATTGCCGAAAAGATCTTAGCTCCTTGCAGTTGATCCAAAAGGGTATCTATGCGAGGAATGGGCCACTTGTTCTTAATCGTGGCTTTATTTAGTGCTCGATAGTCGATGCACATTCGGAGGCTGCCATCTGGCTTTGGTACAAAAAGTACTGGAGCTCCAAATGGACTACTGCTCTCCGTGATCAGACCTTTTCTCAACAGGTAATTGACCTGTGATCTAATCTCGTCCATTTCCTTTGGACTGTACCAGAAAGCTGGTCGCTTTACCGGTTTAGTTCCCTCCTCTAGGGGAATTGTTAGAGCTACCCCCCGATCTGGGGGAAGGCCCTCAGGGAGTTCGTCAGGAAAAAGATCCTTGTACTCCTCCAAGAGAGATATAATATGCGCTGGGTTCACTGCATGGGATGTGGTCTTCCGACCTGTGGTGGCCGAAGGGCCTGGTGCGTCCCCCTCAGGGAGATCGCCGACCCGGCGAACCAAAACCAAACGGAGAGGAGAACCCTGCTGGTAGGCCCGGCGGGCATATTCCAAGGAACACAAATGACCCAACCGGCGAGCAGGAGAAGGGAGAGCCGGAGTGTGGGGGGAAAAACTCCGAAGAGTGATTTCGCGGCCACGGAAAACCACACGGATGTGGCCCTGGTGTTGCGCGGCAGCGCGCAACAGGGGGTGAGAGAGAGCTACCGGTGCGGGCGCTCGAAGGCCATTAAGCCGGGACCCAGCACCGGACCCCAAGTACTACGTACTTGGGGCCACACCCGAGCGCCGGTACCTGGGGGTACCCCAGGTACCGGTGGCCACCGCCCTAGTGCCGGTCTAAGCACTCTAACCCCTACACTATCATAACCGTAGCCCTCTTGGGCCGGTTACTGTAGGGGAGTTGTCGATACCCCGGGTACCGGTTAGTGCGGTACATCACTCCCCCCCCCCCCTTTAGTCGCGACCCGCGACGTCAGACCAGAAGCTGGCAAGCCGACGCAAGAAGCGGGAGGTACGGTGGGAGGGGAGACGTCGAGAGCCCGCCGAAGGGATGGGGGACGAAGGGAGTGGCGGGGGCGACGAACGCCATCGAGGAGGTGAGGCGGAACGAAGATGGAGGGCCACGAGAAAATCCCAGGGATACGGTGGGATGTGGCAGCGAAGGGGAGCGCCCCCGCAACGATATAATATAATCAAATGGGATGGGGCCGTGGATGCCGAATGTGGACATCGGCGGTAGGATAGGTAAGACCGCGGAGAAACTCCCGGCGGGGAAACGGCCAGGCAGAAGATACAATTGTACCCCGGTAAGAACGGGGTTGGGAGAGGCACACCAGAGGGGGAGGCCAGCCGAAGCTGCCCCCCCAAAATGGGCAAGAGGCGTAACAAGGTGCAATGCACAAGGAAGGGGGTGACATGTCTAGTGTAGCTCCCCTCGGATGGTCCATGAAAAATCCGGCATCGCGTGCCTCTAGACCCGTACCAAGCCATGGGAGGCCATGCGGGCACCCTATAGGGGCCACAGTAGTACCCAAGGCGCGCCGAAAACCCCTGGGCGGTCAGGCAGGGGAGGGCAAGGAAAAGAGGGGAAGAATGGCCCCAGAATACCCCCACAGGGGGAAGAGCAAGCATCCCGCAGAGCCAACCCGATCAGAAGAGTGAACCCGCGAGCGTCCCGTAAATGTCCCCCGGCCCGGAGACCAGCGGGGAAGGCAGAGCAGGCTCATCCAGCCGGAGACGAGGGCTGCAAAACAAGGCACAGAAAGAAGAGGCTCAAGAGGAGCATGTGGACCAGCCAAGGGCTAGGTTGAAGATAACGGAGGGCGCCGAAGCGGCGGCTGAAATGCCTCCTTAGGAGGGCGAATGAGCGAAGGGTCCTGCTGAGCCTGAAGCGCAAAGCGCTGTAAGGCTTCCTCACAGTGGGTGAGATTACGGAGAGGCTCCTAGGAGTTGTGGCTCATGTCATAACCCTTCCATTTAACCAAGTAGTAGGGCTGACTGGTCCGACCACGGCGGACAACGGTCTTCTGGAGGAGGGCCTCGACCTCGTACTCGAGCTCCTCATCCAAAAGGACAGGAGGAGGGGGGGGAGGCAATACTGAATGGCCCTGGATATACCGGTGAAGCAGGGAGACATGGAAAACAGGGTGCAACCGGCGCAGGGCAACAGGCAGATCTAGCCGGAAAGCAACGGGATTAATGCGGGCCTGAATCCGAAATGGGCCCAGCCACTTGGGCAAAAGTTTCTTGGTACCGGGGTGTTTCAAATGGAGATTCTGGATGGACAAAAGCACCAGATCCCCCACTTGAAACGACTCGGCTTTCCGGCGAAGATCTGCTCAGTGCTTCATGCGCTGTTGGGCATTCTGCAAACATTGCTTGGCGCGGCGTAACGTGGAGGCCCGATCCTGGAGGAAGGCAGGCACACCGGGGATCTAAGGCAGGTGGGCTTGAGCCCAGGCCCTGGCGGTTCGACGCAGGGGACCGCGGCCATTGCCGCGAAGGGGCAGCGAGGTGCGCTGTTTGAGGGGCAGCGACTGAGAAAAAGGGGTCTGAGGGTGGCGCCCATAATTGAGAAAGAAGGGGGAGAAACCTGTGCTCTCTTGTTTTGCATTGTTGATGGCGAACTCAGCGCAAGAGAGGAGGCGATCCCAATCAGTATGGGCAGCCCCAATATGCCACCGCAACATGTCCTCCAAGGTGCGGTTTGTGCGCTCCGTCTGCCCATCCGTCTGGGGGTGATAGGCAGAGGAGAGGTGAGATTGCACGCCAAGGCGGGACAATAAGGCCTGCCAGAAGGCTGAAGTAAACTGAGGGCCCCGATCGGAGATGATGGATTCGGGAGTCCCATGGTAACGATGAACCCGCTCCATGAAGATGTTGGCTAAGCCAGCAGCGTCAATCGCGCTGTGCGTGGGCTCGATATGGACCATTTTGGTTAAGCGATCCACAAAAACGACGATGGCGTCGTAGTGAGGGAAAGAGGGGGTACGCGGGAGGTGCACAATCATGTCCATGGAAACGCTGGCCCACTCGTGAGCCGGGATGGGGAGCGGCTGCAATTCCCCCGTGGAGGGACCGGCACGAGGCTTGGAGACCTGGCAGGTATGACACCCGGCCACGAACGCCGCAATGTAGAGGTGGCCCCATCTGTCCGTCCCCAACAGAATTTGTTTGGCTCCGTTAAAATTCTGTACAATCAACAGAATTTATGAGGGAGCCACAGAGAAAAAAAGCGTTTTACAGAAACGGGTAGGGCCATGCTGACGTCAGCATAGACAGCTACAGAAATCCACACATCCTTACAGAATGGAACCACGTGTTACAGAATTCGCGCCGCCGTCTACGGATGATAGGCCCCCGCAACAGAGCCGCTGACCGGACCACAAAGGTCGACAGAATTCCATAAAAAATCGACGGCAATCGCTGCCAGGAAGGGCCC
>CAJHUC010000439.1:0-19930 GCA_905146915.1 Ostreobium quekettii | reverse complement strand
TCCACTGTTGGCAATAATGACTCCCACTTGTCCGGCTTCTGAATAGTGGTCAATGTACATCGAAGTACCATCTCTACCACCCTATTCATCGCCTCTGATTGTCCATCTGTCTGAGGGTGGTAAGCACTGGACATCCTTAATTTGCTGCCCAAAATTTTCCAGAACTCCTGCCAAAATTTTGATGTGAATCTTGGATCTCTATCACTCACTATGGAGCATGGGATTCCATGCAATCTGCCCACTTTATCCCAGTAGAGACGTGCGGTTTTGGCAGTAGTGATTGTTTGCCGAACTGGTGCTAAATGCACCATTTTTGTTGCACGGTCTACTACAGTCAGGATTCCATCATTTCCTGACTTGCTCCTAGGAAGACCCATGATAAAATCCATACTCACATCGGCCCACTTTTGTTCTGGTAACTTCAAGGGCTGCAACAGTCCAGTAGGAACACGGTGCTCTGGCTTTTCTTGCTGGCATACTGGACAGCTTAGGACAAACTCCCTTACTTCCAGTGTAAGATTATGCCAGTAGAAAGTCCTTTATAGATTTTTCAGCGTCTTGTGGTAGCCTAGGTGCCCAGCATAAGGGACGTCATGAAATTCCCTCATTAATTGCTGTTTTAGCTCTGGCACATTAGGCACCACAATTCTCCAGCGTGTTCCTCCCTCTTTCGATATATCTTTGATCTCCAATAATCCACCATTCTTCCGGTAAGTACGACCTCCAGCATCCACTATAGCATTGGTATGCTCCACCTCTTTCCAAATCTCTGTCCAATGCTTGTCTGTCTCCAGGCTTGACCTCAATTTCTCCTTCAACTCTCCTGATAACGTCACTCGAGTTCTGGCAACCATTAATGCCTTTTTCACATCAGGTTTGCCTTGGTCGTCCACCTCGACCATCTCAGGTCTGGATTTTCCAAATATTTTATCCAGACGTTCTTGAATAGCGTCGTCCGATTTATCTTCCCCCAATTGTAGTCTTTGGATCAATGCTTCTTCCTCTGCTCGTACCTTGATCATCCTCCTAACATCCTGAATGCTACGACGCGAGAGGAAGTCTGCAGGATTGTGTTTTCCTGGAATGTGAACCAGGTCACAATCATAGCTCTGCAGTACTTGGACCCACTTCCACATCCGCTTATTTGCAGCTGGCTGATTAGGTAAATGCTTCAGTGAATCATGATCCGTCTGGACCGTGAAATGGCGTCCGGACAGATAATGACGCCATTTCCCAACTGCCCAAACAATACCCAGAAGCTCCCTCTCATAGGCGCCATATCTGGATTCAGCCGGGCTCAACTTTTTGCTTTCATAGCAAATTGGCTGCAATCCTTCTCCAAAGTCTTGTTGAAGAATGGCGCCCACTGACACCTCCGATGCATCAGTGGTGACAGTGAATTCCCTCTCAAAATCTGGAAGCTTCAACACTGGAGCAGTCACTAATGCCTTTTTTAATGCATTAAAGGCATCCTCCTGTTGATCAGTCCAGATGAACTGCTTTTCCTTCTTTGTGAGGTTGGTCAATGGGGCTGCAATTTCGCTGAACCATCGAATAAATTTCCGATAGAAATTTGCAAGCCCTAGAAACGACCTCACATCGGTGACGCTCTCGGGCGTAGGCCACTCCAAGACTGCCTTGATTTTTGATAACAAGGGTTTCAAGCCATAGGCACCCACGTCAAAACCAAGGTATTCTACTTCCGTCTTGAAAAAGTCACACTTCTTCAACCTCCCGTAGAATTTCTCATCTTGGAGCTTCTTCAATACTGCCCTTATATGCTGCAAGTGCTCTTCCTTGGTTCGACTATAAATCAAGATGTCGTCAAGGAAAACGAGCACAAATTTATCTAGGCCATCCCGTAGCAGATGATTCATAATCCTTTGAAACGTCGCAGGGGCGTTACACAGTCCAAAAGGTGATACAGAATGTTGCACGCAATGCTGGACAATCATATACAGAATGTTACACGCAATGCTGGACAATTATATATGTAACAATCACACGCGGGGGAGACACTCCTCCCTCTCTCGTTGACTCAAGCGCGCCCGCACCAACTGGTTTCGGAGCGAGGGGAGCGTCCCTGCAGCAGGAAACAGCACGCCGACCGGGAGGATGGCCGGCAGGGAATCAGGCCGTGGGCAAGGGAACCCGCACGACGAATCGGCGCGGGCAGTGGTGCTCTATGGCGGTGGCCCGACGCCTATGGAAGTCAACGGGTCCTGCCCCAGTGGGTCGGCGATTCAGGCCGGTGAGGAGGCCGATCGACCGGAGACCTTGTTGCTGCGCGAAGTAGGGAGCGTGGCCGCGGCAGCTGCACGCCGCGCGACTTTATTGGCGATCGCAGAATGGAGCCAACGGGCGGAGAGCCAGGTGGATAGCGCCCTCCGTGAAATGGGCGAGGCGCTGGCGGACGAGTTGCAGGCGACTTTGGCGAATCAAGCGGCCGCCTCGCAGCAGCATCAAGGCCGGGAGCTGCTGGCCTTTCAGGAGGGTGTGGCCGGCAGAATGGCCACTCAGGAAAGCGCCATTTCTGTGATCGGCGCTGGTCTAGAGGCTGTGCGCCAATGAGCTGAGAATCAATCGCACGAGTTTGGACGGCTACAGGCTACAGTGCAGGGCGACTGGAGACAGGCTGAGCAGTGGATCAACGCTGAAATGGATAGGAGAATAGAGGCGATGGGAAAACGGCTGGCGGAGACCGAGGCACATCTTTCGGCGACCAACCAGCGGCTTGAGGATGAGGCCAAACTGGCCGGCACCATCGACGGCGAGCGGTTCGCGTGGACTCAGGAGGACGTCGCCACAGTAAGCGAACGCCTCGCAACGTTGGAAACGCGGAAAGAAAGCGAAAATGTATGGGTACAGGCAATGGCGAGCACCGCAAGCAAAGCAGCCGAGGAGGCAGAAATCGCCCGCCAGGGCTTGCGCGAAGCAGCGCAGGTCCTCGGCGACCTCGGCGCCGCAGTTGAAGCGCAGCAAACCGACAGTGAAAGCGTTCACAAACGCCTAACCGGAATGGAGCATCGGCATGCGCGGGACACGGCCACCATGGAGGGAGCACTCGCCAAGATCACGTGCACCATTGAGGCGCTGGACAAGCGGGTAGCCGAGGCAACGTCGAGCCCCGTCGCCAGGCCACCCACGCCGAGCGGGACCGTTGGGGACGCTTCGCCATTGCCCATGGGCTCGGTCGAGCCGGGAGCAGCCAGCAGGTCGGATGCAGGCGCGCAGCCAGAGGGCGTGCGCGAAAAGATTACGCAATTCGAGCAGTTACGCGTGCCGGGCATAACGGGGAGCGGTAACACCCCTCACACTGGAAAATACGCAATTCTGCCACCACCTGTTGGAGCTGTTACTTGGAACGAGACAAACATGAATTGGTCTGACTATTTCAATCAGCAAGCTCCCATCAGCGCATACTTGGGGACCATGGTACACACTATCCGCACCACAGCAAGCACGCCGAATCGAAAACTGCCGAGTACACCACCACCCCTCCTGGATTGAGCCAACCAACAGAACCACCTTCCCAGTCTATTCGTGATCAGTCAGCTGGCCAGAGGAGATTGCCATCACAGTCGAGTGGAGCTGGAGCCTTTGGATCAGGATTTTCTGCACACTCATCCTGCCAAAATCCATCATGGAGACTAGGAATGCCAAAAGACCCATACAGCGGCCTGGGATCTTATGGCTCATTGGGTGGTGGAGCTGGAGGATCCGGTGGTCATAAGCCACCAAGACAACCACCCAGAAGGTCATTTCCTAGTGGTCCGCCTGATGGTCCGCCTGGAGGCGGCGATGATGATGGAAATGGAAATGATTCACAAGATGAAAATCAATCATCACACAGAGGTGAGCTGCCAGCTGGAGAGCATCGAGCTGCCATTCCTCATGCTGACTTGGGTTTTGGAAGATTAAGAATCCCAATGCCATAAAGATTTTCTGGACATCAACAAGACGTGAGCTGCACTGAATGGGTACTAGCCATGTGCCGATGGTTGCATGGTAATGCAGTAGACGAGTCCAGATGGCTGGCCATTATGTCAGCAAATCTGTCAGGATCAGCTATTTCATGGATGAACTTAATGGAGTTGCAAGTCTACCAGGGGACTCGTGCACCATTTGTTGACTGGCGTGAATTCATTGAAGCATTGCGTAATACCTTTGAATCTGCCACATTGGCTGAGCAAGCCAGAAGAAAAATTCATAGTCTTCGTCAGATCCACTCAGTGGAGGCATATGTGCGTGAATTTCAAAAGTGGAGCTTCAGACTGCCTGATATGTCTCGTGCTGAAAGATATTACCAGTTCATTAACGGTCTGAAAGACCCCCTGAGATCGACAGTCGCATCATGGGTTCCAGAAGATCCTGATCAGGCAATTGCGACTGCACTTCGACTTCCCAGTCTTCAGCGTGGGGGCTGGGAACAGTCTCATGGTCAGAACAGAGGCCAGAGTGGACAGTCAGGTGGACGTGGCCGTGGCAGAGGACGAGGTCAGTATCATCAGGTTCATGCAGTCCATCAGCATCCACAACAACATCATCAACAATATCAGCAGCAGTACCAACATCCCCAGTCCAGTGGTCATCAAGATTCTATCGCAGTTGTGAGTCAACAGGCAGGCAGAGGCAAAGCTCGTGGTTGTGCTAGAGGTGACCGAGGTCGTGGAGGTCGAGGTAATGGCCATGGAGTCTGCAAGTTGTGCAAGAAGCCTGGGCACTGGGTCAGCACTTGCCCTAAGTTGGAGGCAGCAGCGAAGCGGTTAAACTAACCGCGGGGCAGGATGCACCACCCAAACTGCCCCGAAGACAGAAAGGTGGCACAATTGCAGTCAAATGCAGGACGCTAGAGATATCTGGGAGAACATATAAGGAGGTGAGACATCCTAGGTGGAATACAGTGTTGGTGGGTCCACGAGTTGGTAGTGTGAACCCAAAGGATTCTCACCCATGCAGGCGTGCTAGCACAACTGGAGAAGGCAATGACGTTGAACACAGTGGCGATCATTGCATGGATGCCGGAAAAATTCAAGGTAACACTGACTTGTCTCCCTCAGTCAGTGAGAGCTGTGAGGATGGGGGCACAGCCAAGGTTGATAAGAGTAATCAATCTATAACATCTGGTAATGAGAAGATCAGTAATGACGGACTTACCAGTAAATCCATAACTAAAATTGGTGGTGGAGATGTAGCGGGCGAACTGGTGGGATTGCGCACCCCATTGGTCTGTCCCTTAGCCAGTATAGGGTTCATGGGTTATGAATTAGCTGGTAGCATTAACCGGCACCCAGTTGTGGCTTATTTAGACAGTGGGAGTACTGCAAATTATATTTCTGGGGCAATAGCTTAAAAGATAGGACTTTCATCGGATGGAAAAGCAGTAAAACTACAAATGGCTGACAAAACCACTCGTGAGACGTTGGGACGAGTCTTTGGAGTTAAATTTCGCTGTGGCCAATTCACAAGTATATTCAATGTGGATATTTTCCCTGGGTTAACTCATGACATACTCTTGGGATTACCATGGTTGATCAATGAAAACCCTCAAATCGATTTCCAGTCAGGCAAGATACAGGTGCTACAAGGACAAGACTATGTGGCTCTACCAACGGTTACTTGTCCAAAACAACAGATGACGTCATAGGGCAATCCATTCAGAGATCACAAGGATATGCTTATGGTAGTGATCAAGCCAGTTGATGATGATAGTATTCCTGTGGAGACCATCCCTGAAGAGCATGAAGGCTCAGATGTTCATCAACTCAAACGTCCAGACCTGCCAGAAGAGATCATTACCACACTAGATGAGTACAGTGAAGTGTTTGCAAAGGACTTGCCACCAGGAGTACCACCAGTGCGCCAAGGTCACGAATTTCATATCGAGTTGGAGCCAAGAGCACAGCCAGTGAGTCGCCCTTTATACAAGCTTAGTCCATTGGAACTAGAGGAGGTGAAGCGTCAACTTGATTATTTGTTGAAGCAGGGGTATGCACGTCCATCGGAGTCGCCTTGGGGAGCACCCATTATCTTTGCCCCCAAGAAGGATGGAGGGCTAAGGATGTGTTTGGACTATCGGTGGCTTAACAAGGTCACCAAGAAAAACAAATACCCACTACCACTTCCTGAGGAGTTGATCGATAGACTGGCTGGCGCCAAGGTATTTTCAAAACTCGATTTGCGCAGCGGATACTGGCAAATGCCGATCAGGGAACAAGATGTTGAGAAAACTGCATTCAAATGTCGCTATGGGCAATTCGAATTCTTGGTTTGTCCATTTGGAGTTACGAATGCACCACCTCAATTTCAAGCAATGGTGAATGATTTGTTCAGCGACATGATGGATCAATTCCTTATAGTGTTCCTTGACGACCTAGTCATCTACTCGCGAAATTTGGCAGAGCATGCACAACACTTGAGGATGGTATTGGATCGCCTCAAGCAACATAAGTTATTTGCCAAAGCAAGCAAAACACAAATTGCGGTTACAGGCACTGACTTTGTGGGTCACTGGATATCTGGGGATGGCGTATCACCAATGCCAGTCAAGATCCGTGCCATACAACAATGGAAGAGGCTGGAGAATGTGACGGATGTGCGTAGCTTCTTAGGCATGGTCAGCTTTTACAGAAGATATATACGCAAGTTTGCAGAGATTGCTGGCCCATTGCACGACTTGACCAGGAAGAACATCATGTGGCATTGGGGGCCCAGACAGGAACAAGCTTTTGAGGACCTAAAAAAAGCACTTACCACCGCTCCCGTACTGATTCTTCCTGATCCCAATTTTCCCTATCTTGTTGTGACCGATGGAAGCGACCTGGCAATTGGAGCTGTCATTATGCAGGACCAAGGTATCGGTCACCAGCCTATAGCCTTCCTCTCAAGGAGATTGCGTCCAGCTGAGACCAGATATTCTCCATACGATAAGGATATGCTGGGGATTTCCTATGCTCTCAGCCAATGGAGACATTATCTGGAGGGATGCCCTGGAGGTGTGACTGTGATGACAGATCAGCAACCAGCTACGAGTTTTATGGAGCAAAAGAACTTGTCTCGCACACAAGCACGCTGGCTGAAGAGCGGATATTTTGAGAGTATCATGCCAGTGATGAAGTACATACCAGGCAAGGCAAACGTGGTTGCGGATGCACTTTCACGCAGTTATACAGTCCAAACTTCATCAGATTCAATTGCCAAAGTTCAGTCAGCTGTAGTCCCTTGTGTTGATGACTCAGAGCGAGAGGCATGGCTTCACTCACTACATACAGATCCAATTACTCGTGATGTGTTGGTAAAGCTCAAGATGGGTCAAGCTGTGAGGGGATATTCAATCGATCAGTCAGGAGTATTGTACTACCAAGCAACAGGGAACGAGCGCAGAATTGTGGTTCCTACCAGTAAGCAACAACACATTCTTGAAGAGCATCATGATGTACCTACCATTGGACACTTGGGTGTTGAAAGAACATTGGAGATGCTACAACGAGTTTACTGGTGGAAAGGGCTTCGCCAATCAGTCAAAGAGTACATCAGAACTTGCCCGAAGTGCCAAATGTTCAAGTCAGAGAACCAAGCACCTAAAGGACTTCGGCAAGCAATTCCTATTCCTACAGCTAAGTGGGAGCAAATCACGACTGACTTGGTAACAGATCTACCCGAATCACATGGATATACGGCAGTTGCAGTATTCGTCGACCGACTCACCAAATTCGTCATTTTTGTTCCTTGTCAGAAAGAGCTGAGTGCAGTGGGATATGCGAGGCTATTCTTTGATCATGTGTTCAAAATTGCTGGAATACCTCGAGCCATTATTAGCGACAGAGATCCCCGCTTTCTTAGCAAGTTCTGGCAGGAATTATTCAGACTTCTTGGTACAAGCCTACGTATGTCTACCGCGTACCATCCAGAGACCGATGGTCAATCCGAGGTTTCCATACGCACTCTTGAGAACTTTTTGAGGCCATACGTTGAGGAACATCCAGAAGAGTGGAGTACATATCTACCTCTGGCAGAATTCGCGGTTAGAAATGCTATCAACGTGTCAACTGGATACAGCCCTTTTTATTTGATGTATGGGCAACACGTTGAAGTTCCAGTAGGTCTCATGGCTGAGAAGACTGTGGATACGAAGGTTGAGTCAGTAGATGTTATGGTCAGTAGGATGCAAAAGGTCATGTCCAGGGCAGTACGGCAATATGAGAGAGCGCAGGCGAGGATGGTGACAACGGCCAATAAACGACGTCGAGATGTTCAATTCCAGCAAGGCGATGAAGTTGTGGTGCGCACAGCCTTTCTACCATCCACTTCATTTGCACACATTCCTGTGAAGATTCGACGACGTTATTTGGGACCTTTTAAGGTTGCAAAAGTTGTTTCACCAGTTGCCTACCAGCTTGACCTACCATCCAATTGGAAAATCCATCCAACATTTCATATAGAAAAATTAAAGAAATTCGAGCGTAGCACAGAGTTTCAGTGGAGCGTCACTTCACCCCCAGACACCATCGAGATTGAAGGTCATCCAGAATATGAGGTTGAAGCCATCATTCGACATCGAGGCTCGACTTCCCGCCGACAGTATCTTGTAGCTTGGAAAGGCTATGAACTACATGAGGCTACTTGGGAACCCGAGGCCAACCTCACCCATTGCAAAGATCTTCTTGCTGAGTATCTCCTTCGGTTACAACGACACGAAACAATCACGAAGACCAGACATGATCGAAGACGGAAGTGATGGACTGTGTGGGCTATCGAATAGCAAGGTTTCAGTATTGATTTGGTCGTGGTATGGGACACGATGAGCCGGGTCAGTCTGAGATCCTGTTGGGTACGCCGTAGCTTCCGCCTGGCTAGTTTTCTGATTGTGTGTTGAGTGGCCGAGGACGTCCACACTCGATGGGGGGGGGAGAGTTGATACAGAATGTTGCACGCAATGCTGGACAATCATATACAGAATGTTGCACGCAATGCTGGACAATTATATATGTAACAATCACACGCGGGGGAGACACTCCTCCCTCTCTCTCGTTGACTCAAGCGCGCCCGCACCACTAGGGTTTGGGTTTAAAGTTTAGGATGTCCAAAACAAGAATGGATCTTCGCAAAAAAGACAGGGGGACCAGCTACATGGCCGGCCATCAGCTCCCATTTTGCCCCACAGTAGCAGTTTCCCTTTGAAACTAGTGCTTCCTTTTCCTTCAGCCTCGCCAGACATTACCCGAATTGAGGTAGCTCTTGCAAAAATTTGCCCGACACTTTATTGTCCAGAATTGAAGTATACCAGGCAAAGCCGTGGTGGCCGCTCTTCTCTGTCGCCTTTCAAATATACAATCTTTCTTAATACTTAAAAGCGCCGGTGCGCACAAGAGATTTCCGCCCTCTAAAACTACCAAAATTGCCGACTGCATGGACGAGAAACCTTGCCAAATATAAAATCAGTTGTAGCGCTCAACCTCCACCTAATCTGATGGAAAACAAAAACACACACACAGCTCTGTGGACCAAACCCCTCGTCGGTTTGCCTGGACAGGAGATCACCGCAAAGTGCATGGCACAGCAAGACAGCAACGTGGCGAGGTGGCAAGCTGCCAATCGCATCGTGCACCGAAGTGAACTGGCGCACTGCCATCATCAAGACGATGACTGAGCTTTACAGAATTGTGGCGGTTGGCCCCCCCCGTGCGGTTGTACCACTCAGAACTGTGCGGAACTCAACTCCCAAAGAGAAGTTGCCGGTTGTTGCGTGCCCGAATTGGGGCCAGTTTAAAGTTTCTTGCCGGACATTGTCCGAGTTAGACCGCGTTTCAGCGTTGTCTACCGGGCGCACTGTCTGAATTAGGGTCCCTTCTGGCGTATCGAGCTGGTCGTTTGAAACCTAATTCGGGCAAAAAGTGGCAATTCGGACACAAAAAGTAAACCTGGTCGAAACCCATTTTTCCGCCTATTGTCCGCTCATAAGCCCCCCCTCCCCGCCGTCAAACCGCACAAGCCGCCTCCCGATGACCGACCCTCCCCCGGGCCCGCACCCCGCACGCGACACACCCAACAGGGACAGCGGCACCGGTCATGAGCAGCCTGCGGGCGCGCCAGGCCGCCGCCCCTGAGCCACCGCCCAGCAGCGCGTCGCCAATGCCCAGCGAGCATGCCGGGCACGCAGCCGGCGCTCGCGTCCGCGCTGTCTAGCCAATACCGCCTGCTGCTGCGGTCGCCCGGCGGCCTGTCCTCGGCGTCGCTGTGCGAGGAGTGCCTCAAGGTGCGGCTGTGGATCGCGTCAGGCCGCATCCCTCCCTCCACCCTATCCCGAAGGGTGCGATTTCCGGACCCAGCGCGGCTGGGCGGCGCCGATCGGATCCTTCAACCCCTTGAGACACGCTGGCAGGCAATCTGATCATCCCTGTCCCCCCCCGGCTTTACCAGCTCGCGGACCTCTTCGGCCCTGGCGGGCGCCTGTCTCTGCTGCGCGTGCTGCTGGAGGACCTGGACTTCGGATCAGGCATCGGCAACAGCCCCAAGGTCAAGGTGTTGGGGCACGTGCTGGGCGCCCTGGTGCCCAACCTGCCCAGCCTGTTCTGCCAGGCGGTGTTGGCGGCGTCAGTCCGGCGGGAGAGCTACCTGCGCGAGCTGTGCGCGGCGGTGGAGCTGCCCTTGGAGCGGCAGGTGGAGATCGGATTGGCCGTCGCCCAGGCGCCGCATCCCGGTTGGAGCGCCGAAGGTGGGTGGCGGACGATCGCCAGGGGCGGCGGGCGGCCGCGCACACGATGCGCATGCCTCCGCGCCTGCCTGGGATGGATTTTCGGCGCCGGTGTTGATCGCCTGGGCGGGTCTGGCGATGCCAGGGGGGTGAGGCTGATCTTGCTTGCCGCGATTCTGCGCGACTTCTGGGGGTCGGTCGCGAGTGCAGCTGGTTGTGGAGTGGGAGGAGCGTCCACGGGCGTGGCGAAGCGGAAGCCGTCCAGGATGCGAGAGTGGCTGTGATTCCCACTCAGCGGAATGTCTAGCGCCTATCGGCTTCAAGCCGTTTTGTTTGTCCCTTCCCTTTTTCTTTCCTGTTTTTGACAATCTGCCTGTCGGGATCATGATGGGGACTCAAGGCAGCCCTGGGCAAAGGTGTCAATCAGGAAGGGCAGCGCTCCGACGGCCCTCACGTGTGCGCCCGCGATGCTTGTCTGCGCAGGCGTCAGTTTTCTGAAGGAGAAGGTGTCCGAGCTCGTGGAGCGGGGCGCGGTGCTGCCGGAGGGCGTGCGCCACGGCACGGTTCGTGAGGAATTAACAGAATCTTTGGAGGCATGCTTTGGCGATTGAGCGTATTTAGCACCCATAATCGCCCTCCACACAAAAGGAAAGGAAACTTTTAACATTCTATTTCATTTAAGGAAACCTTAGAGATAAATTCACCGGAGGAGGCCGCCCATGCAAAGGCCCATACTCCCGAGAAACTTAATTACTCATCTTTGGACTGTGGGACTGCTGGCTGTGGGCGCACTCAGCTTCTTTCCACCTGTTTTATCATTCGTGGACAAGAGGCGCAACATGGGATATTTAATTGCTCAATAAAACATAGACAGGCATTGCTGGATTCAAAACATCGAAGAATGGACTCTTTACTAAAAATTCGAGCACTACCGGAACAGACTTTCTTCTTTTTGCTTGCGCCTGCGCCACCATGAAGAGCCTACAAGAAATTGCCCCTACGGCTCTTAAGCCTAACTCCTTACCTCAACCTCTAGAGAAATCACTTAGGCGGCTTATCCTAAACTTGAAGTACAGGAGGACGGGAGAAAGCATGGGAGGTTCGCCGAAGTACCACTCCCGCTAGCCCCCACCGCCGTACTGCGTGTAACGCCCCCACCGCCGTGGCCTCGGGCCGCGCCTCCTCCGTGGGCATCTACCGGAAACTCCATCTTAAGCTAAATTATTTGGACTATCTTCTGGAGGCCCCGGGAGCTACCACTTATAAATCCACCTGAGGAGGGAGGCGCCAAAGGCCAGGAGCACGAGGGGGCAGGATTCCCGCTGCTTGTGGGAACTCTGCACTACCACCATGCCTGCAGGAAATGCCCATCTATACTCAAAAAGTCCTCCCAGCTTGAGGAGTCCAAAAAGCTCAATTTGGGTGAAGCTTACAGCATCCTCGAGGGAAGCCATAGAGTCGAAAGTATTGTATCGAGAAAGAGAGTGTCACTTTTCAACAGATCTACAACGAGCAGACAAGGCTGGAGGACGTGATACAGATGCTGAAGCGTTACAAGAGCTCGTCACAGCAGCGAGAGCGGGAGGTGTTTGCATGCATGGTGCACAACCTTTTTGACGAGTACCGCTTCTTCCCCAAGTACCCTCCCAAGGAGCTGAACATCACAGCCGTGCTGTTTGGCCAGCTCATACACCATCAGCTGGTGTCGTCCATCACACTGGGCATCGCCCTAAGGTATGTGCTGGATGCCCTCAAGAAGCCTCTCGACTCTGTGATGTTCAAATTTGGGCTGAGCGCTATCCACCAGTTCAAGAACGAGCTGGCGGCTTGGCCTGCGTACTGTGGCAATGTGCTGGCTGAACCCCATGTAAGGGAGGCTGACCCGGAGTTGGTGGCATTCATAGAGCGCTGCATGGAAAGCAGGGAGAGGGATACTGATGCAGGTGGGTCAGTGGGGCCATCAGCTGCAACTCCAGGCTCTGGCTCGGCCGCATCCGGGCTGAATACAGCAGCATCGGGTCCAAGTGGCGCAACGTTTCCAAACTCTGGGAGGGCTGCTTTGGACCAGCCAAATGGGGTGCAGACGCCTGAAGTTGCTCATGACAGTGTCGGGCCCTCCCCCCAAGCTGGGGTCCTAGGCTTGCCGAACCAGGCAGACGCCGGCCGTGGCAGTGGTCCTACAGGAGGATCGAGAGGCGCTGAGCCCGTGCAGATGAATGGGATGCAGCAGCCCCAGGCGCCTCCCGCCGCTCAGCCCCTGCCCGAGCCACCAGCAGAGGCAGCCAGAGCCCAGCCGTCAGCCCAGAGTTACGAGAATGGGACGAAGCCGCAGACCACTTCCACTCCCCAGCATTCTGCTCCAAACACCGGCTCGAGCACCCCCTCACTTGCCACGATCAATGCCGAGACCCTAGAGTCCGCCGCGGCACAGTATTGCGATTTTCCAGTTCCACCTGAGAAGAATAGGGACAGGTTCATCTTCCTGCTGAACAACTTGTCTGCTCAGAACATCGCAGAGAAGGTGGCACAGGTGGAGGAGTTCCTTGAGGACGACTACCTGCAGTGGTCGGCCAACTACCTAGTGGTGAAACGGGCTGCCCAAGAGCCCAATTTTCACGTACTGTATGTGAAACTCCTGGACCAGCTTGACAACAAGAAACTGCTTGAGTTCATCGTGCGCACGACCCACCACTACGTCAAGGTGCTGCTGGATTCAGAGAGGATAAAGACGGAGATGAGTGACCGGTCGCTGTTGAAGAACCTTGGCAGCTGGTTGGGGCAGCTCACGCTGGGGAAGAATAGGCCGCTCAGACAGAAGGACCTGGACCTTAAGGCCATCATATATGAAGCATATGAGAGGGGGAAGATGGTGGCAGTGATACCCTTTGTGCACAAGGTATTGGAGCCCGGCAAGGAGTCCAAGGTGTATGGGCCCAACAACCCATGGATAAAGAGCATATTGGCGCTGCTGGCTGAGATATACACGTTAGAGGGGCTGAAGATGAATCTGACCTTTGAGATCGAGATGATCTTCAAGGATTACAACCTTAGCCTTGGGGACATTGCTGCATCCAAGGGCCTGGAGGAGTACCAACGGGAGACGATCAACAATGGAGACTTTTATGAAAAAAAGGCACCCCAGCCACCACAGCCTGCAGTTGAACAGAAACCCATGCAGCCTGTTGGGCCCCCAGACGTCTCCTCATTGAACCCGTTGATGGACCCAGTCTACACGGGGGGCCAGACTTCCTCGCAGCAGCAGATCATGTCAATGCAGAACTTGAGGCAGGGGCCCGTGGAGGCTTCAGACATGGCGCCATTAATGGCTGCATCAGTTCCGCGGCCTGTGGTGAGCCCCTTCGGACCAATGCCGCCTGCGCCGTCACCTGTGACTGGAGCCGGAGGGCAGATCGCTGGCACTGATGCTGCGAGCCTGCTGGGCCAGCTTGCAGGCACCCTGCACCAGCTGGTGACCATCAACCCAAGCCTGAGTGCGATCGCTGACAGGGTGCCATTGAAGAGGCTGATATCCGTGGGCATAGACAGGGCAATCTATGAGATCATAACCCCGGTGGTGGAGCGGAGTGTGATGATCGCCTGCACAACCACGAAGGAGTTGGTGACCAAGGACTTCGCCATGGAACCTGACGAGAGCAAGCTGCGGAGGTCGGCGCACTTGATGGTCAGCAGCCTGGCGGGTAGCCTGGCCTTGGTGACCTGTAAGGAGCCACTCAAGGTCAGCCTGCAGTCCCAGTTAAAATCTGTGCTGCAGAGCGTGCTGGACCCTTCAATCCTGGAACAGACCATCAACATTGTCATCAATGACAATTTAGACCTCGGGTGCACCATCATCGAGCGGGCGTCAACTGACAAGGCGATCAAGGAGGTGGATGAGCGGCTGCTGCCATTCTACCAATCTCGGCAGAAGGCCAGGGCTGCAGGGACACCCTTTTACGACATGTCCATTTTTACAAAAGGCGGCGGTCGTTTTCCAGCGTCCCTTCCAGACAGCCTGAGGCCACGGCCAGGCCACCTGAACCCACAGCAGACCAGGGTGTACGACGATTTTGCCAGAATTCCAAGGGCGGGGAACAGCAACGTCTTGAGGATGTCTGGGATGGAGTCATCAGGACAGGTGCGACATTTCAGCAACGTCGTGTTTGCTGCTGTGTGTTTTAATGTGCTGGGGTGGTGTACATGGTGAATGTCATGTTTGACAATGCAACTACGAGCACAATGCAAAGGCACAAATGCTCAGCTGCTTTGCGATCTGTTGTTCTGGCAGATTTTGTTCGACTTTGTGGGTGTCACATTGGCTCAAAACCCCCAAAATGGTCCCCCTACTACTTTGCACAATTGCAAGGATTTGTTGGGCAGGATTAGCCAAAGCTGAACTTGTTCAATGGGGCCAGGGATGTGCAGCATTAAGCCAGCTCAAGTTGTCGTCTGTGCATCATCAGCATAGTTGGGGCACTGTTGTGCGCAATCAGCACTGGATTGCACTTAGATACTATGCACCACTCTCCTTTGGCATGTCTTCCCCCAGGGTATGACAATGCACTGCCTGAGTGACCCTCTGTTCTGTTGTTTTCTTTTGGGCACTAGGGCAGTGTTGTATTGTCAATGCAGAAGAGGGCACAACTTGTTCAAAAGGAACATTGACTAGCTGCAGCATCAAACGGGTTTGTTTTATGTGCGTATACTTGTAGTATGTATGTACATAGCTAAATTTGGAAGTACCCATTGCCACAGCTTCAGGTATTCTTCTGCATGGCCAGCTGGTGGCTGTGGTGTTCGTATTTTGTTCATTCAATGCGTATGCGTACCCCATCATGTTTTCTGTGTTAGTTAAATTTAACCCCCACCTTAAACATTCAAGACCCTGAGAGGGCACCTCTCACAAACCACTTTGTGCAAGCCTCTATTGTGGGCACTTGCCAAACTCAATCTAGGACCCGAATTGATGACTAGATTATACCTTGTTTCCTGCTGCAGCTGCAGATGAGCTCCACAGCCGACCAATATGCCATGATGCAGCCCGACAAGCCCGCATCGCTGGCCGAGAGCTATGCACTCTGGCAGCAGCGCATCGATGCGGTGATTTCCAAGGAAGCAGCCCAGAACCAGAGTGACTTCTCCCAGCTGCCTGAGACGTCCGAGGTGCACCACCTGCTGGCAGAACTGGTTGAGCTCGTCGCCCAGTGCCCCAACCGCGACGAGGTGGTGTCAGGCATCGCTGAGAAGATCTTCCTTCACATGTATGACCGCCAGCACCGGCTCCACACCAGCGTGCTGGCGGCTGCCCTTGCCCTCCTGCGCACCTCCGGCTTCAACCGCCTGCCCAGCAGCGTGACCTCCTGGTTCTGCCAAGTATCGCAGGACGAGGCCCGGAGGTTCAACCAGCCTGTGGCCGGCGGCCTGATTCGCGCTAACCTCATGGTGTTCCCTGAGTTGGACCTCCACCTTGCTCGCTGCTTGGGCTCGGGTCTCAGTGCTCCAATGACCGGCTGCGTGGAGTTCGTGCTCTACCTGGTGAAACAGTTTGTGATGGGTGAGGGCATCGTGAGGGCCTCTGAGCTTGCCAGCACACTGGACCTGTTGAGGAAGCTGGCGCTGAGGTCACCTGATGGTGACCAGATCCTGCACCTCATCGACCAGGTTCGGGTCTTTCCGAAGGACTCCGACCCCGACGGCCTAAGGGACCAGGTGGCGGGCATGTTTGACAGCTGGGCGACAGTTGTGCACTCGGACCCCACCGACGCAAAGATCAAGGCGTGCGTGGAAGCCTTCATGAAGGCCGGCCTTCTCAAAGGGGATGACGTCACTGGGCGGTTCTTCAGGATATGTGCGGAGCTGTCTGTGCTGCACTGCGTCAACACAGAGGTGGCCAACGCCCAGGGCCAGAAGCCCGGAGACGGCCGCATGTCCTTTGTTATGATCGACGCCTTCGTCAAGCTGGTGGTGACCCTCTTGGAGGTGATCCGCGGCGGGGTGCCTGGCCTGCGCAAGGTCCTCGAGATCATCGTGCAGGTGCTGTACAGCGACCATGACGAGCGGGGCACCCTGTACAACTCCCGCCCCTACTTCCGCATATTCTATGGCCTCTTTCAGGAGTTGCTGCCCCAGGACATCAGCGAGCTCCCAAGCGTGGACACCATCGCTGCACTTGCCTGCGCGCTGGTCAGCTGCCGCCCGCAGCGCATGCCTGGCTTCACCTTCTCTTGGCTCGAACTCGTCTCGCACAGGACGTTTATGGCACGGTTGCTGAAGCTGCCAGACCGCCAGGGGTGGCCCTATTTCAGGTGAGTCGGGATATGAGAACATATTAGCCCCTCTGTCTTTCCGTGAGGATCCCTTGTTCTTCTGCCGACAAGGCCAACGTGGGCCAGCGGGTCAGTGGTTTGGGGGTTAGAATGTTGAAAGAAGTAGGGATCTTCATGGATCAGGCAGAGCGCCTAATTTTGTGCCATCGGGATATTTCGATTGTTGGATTTTCGGCTTCCTGGGTTTTCTACGTATTCTGAGCCAGGGAAAGGGGCGATCACTCTTCAACAAGCACAGTTGATGGAACGATGCTCGCACTGGCCTTGGAGAAGCGGGGGCGGTGCTTTGTTAAAGTCGAAAATGGGCCTTGAGGGATGCTGATGAAGTGAATTGCCCCCCCCCACCCCACCCCACCCTCTGCTTCAGGTCTCTCTTTATGGGCCTCCTGCTCTTCATGCAGCCCTACCTCCGCCATGCTGAGCTGGGCGACACCCTGAGGCTGCTGTATCGAGGGGTGATGCGTGTGATGCTGGTCCTGTTGCATGACTTCCCTGAGTTCCTGTGCGACTACCACGTGGAGCTATGCAACGTCATCCCCCCGAGCTGCGTGCAGATGAGGAACCTCATCCTGAGTGCCTTCCCCAGCCACATGCGCCTGCCTGACCCCTTCACACCCAACCTGAAGGTGGACCTCCTGGCCGACATCAACAAGGAGCCGAACGTCTTCCCTGAGGTGTCCAGCCTGCTGCCAGCAGAGCTGAAGCTGGGAGTGGATCAGTACATCAAGACACGCAGCCCCACGGGCTTCCTGGACGAGCTGCCTCAGAGACTGATGCTGTCGCAGGTGACTGCGCTTGCAATAGATGTTTCTTTGCCCAGAGACATCCAACAGCATCTGATAGTGGCAGAAGTGACAAAATTGAATTTGAAGTCCAGTTGAATTCCCCTGACGTTCAACTCGTTGTGTTTTGCCTCCCTGCCCGAAACTGTTCTCAAAATCAGCTTGATGTTATCGAAATGTGGTGTGCAGAAACAACACAGATGTAACTTCCAATGAGCATCCAATGGCAGCGCTTGCAAACAGGACACAGCTTCGCATCCCATCAATGATCCCAAACTGAATGCCTGTATGTCGGGCCTGTGCCCAGGACGTGGCCAAGCTGGAGGGCACCTCCTACAACGTCACCCTGATGAACAGCGTCGTGCTGTACACGGGCATCCTGGCCATCCGCTACGTCCAGAACAAGCCCGGGGCCTCCTTAGTCCAGTACGGCCCTGCGATGGACATCTTCCACAAGCTGGCCAACGACTTGGACACCGAGGGCCGCTACCTTTTCCTCAACGCCATAGCCAACCAGCTGCGCTTCCCCAACAGCCACACCCATTACTTCAGCTGTGTCCTTCTGGTGCTGTTCCTTGAGGCCCAGCAGCGCGTGCTGCAGGAGCAGATCACCCGTGTGCTGCTGGAGAGGCTGATCGTCCACCGGCCCCACCCCTGGGGTCTATTGATCACCTTCATCGAGCTGATCAAAAACAAGCGGTACAGGTTCTGGGAGCTGGGCATCACGAGGTGTGCGCCCGAGATCGAGCACCTGTTTGAGTCGGTCGCCCGGTCGTGTCTGCCACAAGCCCCCGACGACATGCTGCACCAGGACATCGCGGTGGCCTCTGCTGTGCGTGCCCTGGAGTGAGCCCCACAGTCTGCTCTGCGTTTCCGCATCAGGATTCGACCTCAATCTTCCGGTCCTGTGCGATCTGGAACGAGCTTTGTGCTCTGCTCTGCGTTTCCGCACCAGAGTTCGGTCTCGATTTGCTGGCCCTGTGCGCCCCAGAGTGGCGTGGTGTGGTGTGCTGCGTTGACAGCCCGGTGCCCGTTGCGCCAAGACGGCTCAGACTCTGTTGTTGTGCACCCTTACGGAAACACAATCACAACGCAGTACGTGTACTGTACTGATAAGCCCATGGATCGTGCACCCAGCGCCCTGGCGGGGCCGGACTTTTCCTAGACAGTTGCTTTCGCCGTGTGCCATGGACCAGCGACTGCTGAGGGTCCGCAGTGCTGTTGGGTGGGCGATGGGAAGGTGTGCTGTGCTGGGAAGAATGGCCGAGCTGTTGCCATGCAGGCAAGGCAGGAGGGGCAGTGGGTGGGCGGGAGGGATATGGCAGGCTGTACGAGTTTTGGGAACTTGGGATGAAGGAGGTGGGGGAGCCGTGGTGTCAGGCTGTGTTTCTGCGCAGCTGCCCTTCGCAAATAACGGGTAGGGGTAGTGTTTCCTGCGTGTGTAGGTGCGGGCGTAAGGGGGCGGGGCGGGTTGGGGTGCAAGGTTGGGCCCGAGGGAGCCAAAATGTAACACAGAATTTTGAGTGCATTTTTTAGGGCGGTGGGCAACGCGGAGGTTGGGATTGATCCTCGCGGTGGTGAAGGCAGTAGCGGTGGTGGTGTACTTTGTAACAGGACGGTGGAATTATTTGAACAGTTTAAAAGGAGAACTTCAATTTCGGCTGTGCTTTGCCTTTTCCTGTGCACAACAGGTGTGAGCATGGAGGCGGGTTTCCGGCGCGGCGCTGAGCACGATCTGCGCACCCGCAGGCATGACGTCCCGCAAACAACATATCAAACCACCCTATTACATTCAAGTCACCGCTCGCATGCTGGGTCATCAATGCAATAAACAGAAGAGGGTAATGTGCAGCCGCGCCCGGACTTTTGGCTTGCGTCTGACGCAACACGCCCCTCGTACTCAATTGAACGAACATATGTACAAACAAAATGTATTATACAATGCAATAGAATATGCGATAC
The DNA here is from genome assembly GCA_905146915.1 of Ostreobium quekettii. Taxonomy (NCBI): domain Eukaryota; kingdom Viridiplantae; phylum Chlorophyta; class Ulvophyceae; order Bryopsidales; family Ostreobiaceae; genus Ostreobium; species Ostreobium quekettii. The sequence continues at coordinate 170 of CAJHUC010000439.1, read as the reverse complement.
AAGGAGAGCATTTGCTTGGAATTGAGGCCAACATCGCCTATAAGGTGCCAGGGCTGTGTTTTGTCAAGTTCGTTTGACAAATGTAATTCAAGGATTTGACTCCTCGTAACTTTGACGGGGAGCTTGGGGGCTGACGTATGAATACGTCAGCCCCCAGACATGTGATCCAG